>JAODLI010034003.1:0-41423 GCA_027575585.1 Percopsis omiscomaycus | reverse complement strand
AAAATATATATAAATAAGGCTAAAACCCGATGGGCTCTATATATGGCTGCTCTTGGTGGAGCTGTCCTACTATCACAGGCACAATGGCACCCTTCCACATCTGCAACACCTAAAAACAAACAGCCTGCCATTCAGACTCCCATTTGACGCGGCCCGATGGCGCCTGGCCATGTCATCCCTCTTCCACTGGGACACCCATCACCAGCCATTACGCTCCAATTCCACCCCCTACTGGTGTGTTTGATTTCTCCCCCGTCACCTCCCCCCCTCCCCCGGCAGGTACCTGGAGGTTAGCGGGGAGCAGGTGGAGGATGACCTGGCTCGGCAGAGGCTGGAGCCCGCCGCTCTCAGCTGCTTCCTCAACACGGCAGCGTGTAAGCTGAAGCTGCAGCTCTGGCAGGACGCCCTGGACAGCTGCAACCAGGTAAAGTAGGCCATCGCCGCCACCTAATGGTTGACACGCACACGCACTCCAGTTAAATGGCCCCCTGGGAAGGTCATTTGAAAACTGTAAAGAGGTGCGTTTTATAACCATTCTGGTGGTGATAATAACGATGGTGTGTGTGTTTTGTACCTTAAAAGGCCCTGGAGGTGAATGACGCCAACACCAAGGCACTTTTTCGGAGGGCCCAGGCGTGGCAGGGACTAAAGGAGTACAACAAAGCAATGGTAATGTCCACAGAACCAACTTTCGTTTGAAATGGACATCTGCAAATGGAAATATCAAAGGCTAAAGTGGCGAGGTGACAGACTCGGCTGTTATGTTCGCTAGGGACGGGAATCAGCAGGGAACTCACGATACGATATTACGATTTGTGAGTGCCGATACGATATGTATTGGAGATACGATATTACGATTGAGTTGCCGAGGAAACGGGTGAGGCGCCATGCACGTCGTATTTGTACCCAGTTTTATTTTGGGTGTACAACAGATACAATCAGCCCTAATCTTTATCAATTGAGCTCATGGGACTGGGAATTATGAAGCCTGCGGTGCTTAATTTCATCAGCCTTGCTCAGATGGAGAATTTGGGGGCGTTGATTTAAAACTAGTGTGCTAAAGAAAAGATGCATTCTCGGTGCTGTTCTGACTGAACCGTCCTCCATTACAGATTGATTTGAAGAAAGCACAGGAAATAGCACCCGAAGATAAAGGTGAGTTGTTTATTCAGTATGTTCTGTCTCTCCCACTATCTTCAGTGCCCAGGTAGCATTTGTTAGCTGTATGAAAGGGGGGGTATACAAGGCTGTAATGGGAAAACTGACTTTTTTTTTCTTTATTTTATATGTTGTAGCATTTACTGTAGCAGCATCTAGGATGGTTAATGTGTTTATGGTCTTCGGTTCCTGAACTTGGCAGGAAGGTCTTTCTTTGCATTGGATAACAGCATCTGCTAAATGACCCTATTACAGCATGTGTAATATCTACATATTTTGTAGCAGGATAGTTTTTAAGTTAAAGCTAGCTAGATAAGCCTCAGCTTTATTAATATATCTTTGCTGAGTCAGTTTCTTCTGGCAACCTCTCTGATTTAGAGACGAGTCTCGACTGAACGGCAGTGCAACACATACAGGTTTAAAGACTTGATTGTGTGTCAAACATTTTTTGGATATATGAATTTGTAAATAACATTAGACACTAGAAAGCGAATTGATGTTTTGAAAATGTCTCAAGTTTCCTTAATCACAGTTTTTGAGGTATTCTCCAGGCAACTGTGTAGCGGCTCACAGTATGAAAACCTTGCTGTGACAAAATGCGAGTTGGACTAAAAGTGTCAGCCTCACGTTGTTTAGATCCAGTCATTATATTGTGCAGAGGGATTTGTGTCGTGCATCAGCCTACACAAGTAAAGCCACAGATCATAAATATCTGTGGTTAAATCTGATGCAACCATGGTAATGGATCCGTTGTCGTAGGTCAGCCGAGCTTACAGTTTCTAAATGTGTCTGAAGCAGAGACATGCAAAGCTGTTTGGCTAAGTCTGACTCCAGACTCAGCCTATACATTAGCTGCCTCTGACTTATTTAGGAAGTCTTGACAGTTTAATGTTACTACTGTACTACAGGGAGGAAAAATCGGTTGTTTAAATGTGTGAATTATCATTTATTATTACAGCGATATGGGATACTGTCTAGGTGAAATAAATGTATATGTACAGTAGTCAAACACCCATTGTTATGAGACAAAATGTGCTTAACGCAGAGAAGGATAAGACATTCCACGAGTCCATTTGCCTTATCTTGCCTTCCTGTCGGTAAAAACCATCCTGATTTTGTACAAGCTCCGCCTGTACGATTTGCTCCGCTTATCAGTCTGGAAACTCTTCATTCAAACAAACAAGGAACCATTGGCCAATCAGCATGGAGGTGGGTGCCAACAGCAATAAAATGCCTGTGTTCAGATTGGTTAAAAGGTGGTCCAATGATCCGGTAGACACTGCCTGTGTGACAAACGACTGAATGAGAGTTTCCTGATTATGTGTGGGGCGAAGAAATCGCGGAGCTTGCCTAGGATTGCCTTAACTGTTAAGGCCCGTTAACCAAACAGCTTTATCTATCGTTTGATTAGCAATCGGCAACGAGATGAAGAAAGTGCAGCTCAAAGTCAAGGAGGAGAAGGAGAAGGAGAAGAAGATCTATGCCAAGATGTTTGCATAAACTTCTCAGGTTGGCCTGTGTTGAGCTGTTGGAGGAAACCGGCGGCAGCGCCTCCGTCTGACACGGTGCAGCGTGACACATGACCCCCTGAGGAAACACACCTGCAAGATAGGGCCTGTCAATGTTTTGACAAGTGTCTTCAATGTATTGATCAGTTTGAACGAGTAACGAGATAACGCCATTACTCAATTACTCCCAGCTATTCACTGGTTTACTGTTTTGTCTTTTCTTGTGCAGGGTTCAAAAGGTTAGAATGACTCATTGTTCTCTATTCAAAGCCATCTACTTCATCATACATTTATAAATTATTTTTTCTACAATGTCAAACATGTTTTTATTTTATTTACTGATGCAGTCAAGCTAAAAACGAATATATACACAGTATCCTGCAGATTGATTAGGTATTTCAAAGTCAAAAATGCAATGTCTCTCGAATAAACCTCAGATGAAGTACATTTACAGAGTTTGTGTTCCATTATAGTGAGATTTGTCATCTGTGGCTAGGCCCAACACAACATACTAACATATGTCAAATATAAATCTCTAAATCGCACAGACGTAAAAGCCACTGCCCTTATTTAATATTGTTGCCACTGTATTTAAAAAAACCTTGAGACCTCCATCTAAAATGTCATCCGTTTAGTCTGGCAGTCTTCTGGTCCTCGTTGCAAAGTTGAAACCCCCGTTTATCAGAAAACAAGCACCCTAACGGGGTTCACATCCCGTTGTAGGCAGGACCGCCACTGCCCTCCGGTACGACCCAGTTGATGTTCTGGCTCGGGTCCTTGATGTCACAGGTCTTACAGTGAACACAGTTCTGAGCATTGATCTGCAGTCTCATCCCGTCTCCCGTCTCCATGGGAACATACTCGTACACGCCTGGGGGAGATTGGTGAAAGGAAACGAGGATTGATTATCGTAGGAAAATAAACACTTGTATGGCTGGGAGGTGGGATTAGTAACAGCTACTGAACATCAACTTTTCCATCAGCTTCGGAAGGTATCTGATTTATGTGAGATCCATCAGGAAAACATTCTGTGAGGAAATATAAAGTTCTTAAATACTTTCAGTAAAAAGTGCAGGCACAGAAAGCAAACCAAGTCAAAAGGTTGTGGGTTCAATCCCGGACACGCCTGGCCTTCCTGTAAGCATCCTCGAGCAGGATGTCTATACGCTACCCTACCTGCTGCTTACTAACGGTAAATGTACTCACTGCAAGTCGCTTTGGATGGAAAGAGAATAGCAATAATGGTAGCTTGACGATAAAATTGTGCCGATTCGTAATTATAGCCTTTGCTTAAAAAAAAGAAAGGTATAGGAAAGTGAGCTCAGAGTTTTGGCAGAACTATTTTGTTTCCTTCCCTTTATCAAATCACCACCACCTTGGCCAACTCACATGTTTATTGCTGAAGCACAGTTTGCAGTAATTGCTGCACCGGAGACCTAAGTCCAGTTTTGTTAGGTCTTTATCTATGGATGGTTCCTGAAAGGAACAAAGACCAGATAATTGCTGCATTCTCTGGCCTGGTTGCCATTTATAGTGCAACTGCTGACTAGTCTTCATTATGTTTTAGAGATGGCTGGAAATTCAAAAAAGGCCATTGTACCAGACCGAGGGTGTGAATGGGAGATATCTGCCAGTTCGCCCTACATTGGCCTGCCCGGCTGAGTAATCACAAAAACAAGGACTTATTTAGTCATAAAGGTAACAGAATCTTGCCAAAAATTTCTTTAGAAAGCATTGTGGCATTTATCAAGTTACGATTAGATTACCTTAAGGTTAGGTTTCTGGATGTGACATTATGTCTGTAAATTGATCTCAAGTCCTGAAAACATGCAGGTTGAGGTATTAAAACTATGGAGGAAATTATGTTTCAGGCGAGAATAGCTTCTTTTTTTTTATCTTCTTTTGGTGACATGACTGAGTTCAATATATACTAAGCAAACATTTGTATCGATTACACCTTTCCTACAGTGTGAATGAGTTGAACTGTAAAACACGTTTCACATTCCCACTCTCCTCACAGAGATGGCTGATTTGAATCTTATTAAAGATTCTAAATCATTTCAATAAAATAATTCCTTCAAAAGACTTGTTCACCAACTTGTTTGCTGTTTCCCACTCATGACCGAGATGCCCCATTCGCGTTCAATGGACGATATTGTACATACATTCTTCCTCAATGTTCAGACTTGAAACTGCATTCGGACAAAATTACTCAAGTGAATCTGTCAGTGCTTCCAACCAATGACAAGGCCCTAAATATGCCCAAAGCCCGCCTCCAAAATGGACATTTGCTCATGCTAGAAACAGTATTTTTAAACGAGAAAAGCCATAGCAGACTTAATGCATTCACACGTTAACAAGCAAGACATATTTTAAATAACGAATCAGTGCACGGCCTTGAACGAATCATTTAGTTCACTAACAAGATTTGTTCCTTTTGAACAAATCATTCCTTGACCGAAACATCTCTACCTCACATGCTTCAGGTTGGACAAGTGTGTCGGGTGCCGGAGGTACCTGCGGGGCAAAAGCGCTGCTCTGGTCCGTCGTATATGGCCAGGTTTATGGCCACGGGGATGCTGTCGTCCCTCAGGGTGAGATGTGCCGGCTGGTCTCCCTCATGGTTGGTGCCGCTCAGGGCCACCGAGGACAGCAGGTCGAAGCTTAGCTTGCCGTCAGGCTTGGGGTACTCGATCGCTGTGCATTCCTTGGCTGGTTTCAGCTGATCAGAGTCTCGGCCTGAGATGAAACACCACGGCCAGTTATGGGATTTCATTGAGATAACCCTTCATGAGATAATACGACCTTCTCGTATGACCAAAAACCTCTTTTGGTGTATTGTGATACTGCTGATGCCCAACAGGGAAAATCCTGTGCACATTGCCCAAGCTACAGAGAAAAACTTGAGCATGTATACTATTGTTTCACACCCCTGCTATTCTGTACAGAGGATTACTTTGGTGTAAACCTGCCGCAACGCTTTTACAATACCGTGTTGAGAGGATTTAGAGTACTTGTTCTACCTCAAGGGCATATAAACCTGTAAATGTCACTATATAAAGGCTTTAACACCATTCAGCTTTTGAAAAACAAACACTTCTACGACTTTGTTTCCATTTATTCAGTGGCAATAATCCCATCCAGACCACGGTAGGGTAAAATGAAGGTTTGAGAAACTGGATTTATTTGTTGAACTCATTGTACTCCAATGACTGTAACCTGATTTTCCTCTGCACTTGTTTATGATTAAAGCTTTAGGTAGTGCCCAAAATGTCAATGTTCTCAACACAAAAAGCGGCACAGGATATTAACCCTTAAATCACTGCTGAGTGTTGGACTCTGTATCGAACCCCCGTGAAACCAACGGCGGCGCAGGAAACCCTGTGGTGTGTCTGTACTGGATTGTACAGTGGCAGAAAATATCAGCTACCAAGGTAACAGACACTACTGTCTGCCTCACTACCAAAGCTATTTCTTCAAACACAGTGGAAAGAAATAAAATGCGTCAACAACAACGACAACGACAGTATCCAGTTGTGTGCGCTCCCACCTTGCCTAGTGCAGCGCTAACAGTGAGACAGTTTGCCTGCAGTACACCCACCGCAGTGTCTGAGTGTCCACGGCTCCTTCCCTCTGAAGACCCAGTAGAAGATGCCGGTGTAGACCATGCCGCCGTACAGGCCAAAGTAGTTGTGGAAGGACGGCCGGATGTTCCTCACGGAATACAGCTCTTTCCACACCCAGGACTTCTTCAGGTTCTCAGCGTACTCGGGCACGTGCAGTCCTGGAAGAATCGATGTTCGGGCTGTTATTTTCTTTTCTGCCACATTATTCATTTACTTATTAATATCTTCACCCCAACGTGGGCAACAATCTATTTCATTGTACTTTTGACACAAAATACAAAATAATACACAATTATATTGTGATTGAAGAGTATTTAAGGGGACTTTAATGATGAAAACGCAGAGATAAATAAATAAGCGTTTGAGGTCTCATTTTGTTATAGTACTGATTATCAAGTTGTTTGTTCAGACCGTCATATGCTTTCTAAATGTTGTCTGTAGCCCTGGTCTTGATAATATTCTTATCAGAAGCAGCGTTATTGCCAAGCAAGTTTTCACATGGTTTAGTTTGTGCAGTAGCAAGAGGCTGTGGTGATATCACTACTGAAGCAGGGGCCACGGAACTAATATTGGGATGTGTCCACTGGTAACAGTGGCTTTATGTTTATCACATTTCATGTGAGGCTGAGAGAAGTAAACATAAGACCTATGAGAATCGTGTTTGAGACAGTTTAAGGCAAACTACAGCAAGTTAAGACAGACCTTTTTAAGCCTAAAATTCAAAAAACAACTGAATTTAAGGCTATTTAAGGATCCGCAGAAACCCTGAATAAACAAGCTAGACGGTATCCGCTGACTATCATCAGCAGGGTTTGACTACCTGCCGTCTCGGAGGCCAGGTGTTCGGCGGTGACCCTGGGGAAGATGGCCTCCGCAGCCAGCATGCCGCTCTTCATGGCCGTGTGGGTGCCTTTGATCTTGGGGACGTTCATGAAACCGGGGCTGCAGCCAATCAGCATTCCTCCAGGGAATGTTAACTTGGGGATGGACTGCACATACAGAGGAGGGGCTCACGACAGGTTCACCATGTTAAAAACGCCTGTACCCCCCCTTCCACCCCCGCCGCCGTAATCTTCTGCCTCAAAGTGGTGCATTCTGGTCAATATGACCTTCTGCCGGGGTCACCGTTTTTCTTCCCAGCATTGTAATTACAACATGTGCATTCAGCCAGTAAATATAACAATAACAACTGTCAGCTGCGGTGTTATCAGCTGTCACTTTCCCGCCCAAAACCATACATTTACAGCCCTGGGAAAACAAACCCAAAAAAAACATTGACTCACGTACAGTAAACACACACACACACACACACACGCACGCACGCACGCACGCACAAACACGCACCTGAAATCCACCTTCATTCAAGGCCCTGGCGCCATACGCAATCCGGTTGCCTCCTTCCAGCGTTTTAGAAACAAAGGGGTGGTGTTTCCAGCGCTGGAACTCTCTGAAGGGGCTCAGGTACGGGTTGGAGTAGTCCAGGCCCACCTGGTGAAACAGGTCCATTTGGTTAAGGCTACAGGAAGCTTTCTTTGTATGCAGCATTAGTGTGAAGCCACGGGTAGATAATGGTAATCCCACCAAGACACATCATATGTAGCAGTGGCTTTCCACTTTTATGAGCCACGACCCACAAAACGGCTAGCAACACAAGTTAAACATGTCATACAACTGGATTCAAATTAAAATGTTGAAAAATATATAAAATATTAAGAATTCTTAAGGAAACATCCTGATGTGAAAAGCAGCCTGAATAAGACCCAGCGTTCCTGGTGGTGTACATTAGTGGTATACATTAAAGTCAAGGTGGCACAATGTCAACACCCACCACAAACCCCAGAGCCACCAGTGGCTCCCCCTCGTTCAGGTGGTAGAGGAAGGACCCGCCGTACGTGTTCCTGTCCAGCGGCCAGCCCACCGAATGCTCCACTCTGCCCGGCCTCCATTTCTTCTCATCTATGACCCACAGCTGAGGGAAATCAAGACACAGTCTTTAGCAGACGCTTTTATCCCAAGGGACCTGCAGCGAGCACAACCACATGCATTGCGGAGCAGGTAGGGCGGAGATACTCTGCTCTGGAGTGGCTACAGTCAAGCGCCAGACACAGAAGGCGGATTCGCTCAATGCCGTTGGTCGCTAGGGGACATTCCAGGCTCTGGTTGCCTAGGTATCCCTCTTGTATATTTCCCACCCGGAGTGTTCACCGGTCAACGGTATCCTCAGCTCCTATTGGTAGTCGCCTCAGGGAGATTTGTTTATCTAGGTACCCGCTCACTTCGCGTCGCCAACCGTAATTTCGCCCGTCATCGCTACAAGAGGCTACATTTCATTGACATCCCATGTTCTCTCGTCGCTGCAGCAAGGGATCCAGACACAAGCACTAACCTATCCTGGCCCAGAGGAAGAGTCAGGCATGGCCGTCAGTTTGCTAATACACATTTTATACTGACCGAAACACGGCCATTACAGGGTTAAACAAATTGGCTACACACATTTCAGAGTTCCCCTTTTCAAAACTCTATACACAGATAGCACAACAGCAATCTGTGTGGATCAAACTGATTAGTTTTTTTTTTAAACCGCTTTAACACAGAATGCATTCAGTCAACTGTTTCTTTCAAAATTCATGAATAATGTTCTTACTCATTCAACCCCACCAAAGCTCTGTGTATCTACAGCATACTTTTCCGTTTTTACAAGAGAATATAAACATTTCACATGCTCTTGTAAAAAAAACAGCTAAAGTTCAAAACCTATAAAAATGTGTGGACCACTAGATCAATGCAATTCTAAAATATATTCAAAAATGTTTTTTAAAGCATATAATGGGGACCTGCAAGCATGTTTTGTGCATTTTTTGCACTTCAATGTACTTCTGTTTTACAGTAATGCGTTACAGTAATTAGTGAGTTGGAATTGCTTAATACTGAAAACGGCAGAAAACAAATAAACCACATTGAAACCTTTACAACCACATTTCTGTGACCTGTTCCTGTACAATACATTTTAGTGCCGTTTACTGTATAGAGGTGCCAGTCCTGTCTTCTCTAAAAAACAGACTGCATTTTCAGTCATAAAATCAGATCGTAAGATCCTAGCCAAACCTGCCAGGGGCATATTACATGGCTAGGATCTTGTAGAACATGTACAGATCATTTGGACATGTATCCAGACTAGTCTAAACATCTAGCGGCCTGGTTAAATGGTAAAACAGTTAAATGGTAAAAGACCACACCCGTGTTCTATGACAATCCATTCTGCTGTGGAATGGATTCCTTTCACTTATAACCGAATGACTAATCAAACTACAGCAATGCAAAGTAGCTCTTGAACCAGCCAGCCTGTTTCCCAAAGGCTTGTTGAAAGCAGGGCAAGGAGCCATTTACCTCCTTCAGGCCAATAGCGTATGTCTGGGCTTCACAGTTGTCCCGCAGGTTGAAATGCCTGTAGAGCTGCTTGGCCAAATGCCCGTGGCAGCCCTCCCCGAACAAGGTGACTTTGGCATGGAGCTCCATACCTCTCTCGAAGACATCCTGGGGCAAGGAGGCAGAGAAGGATGTTTAGGATGGAGTGACACGGGACAAGCTGTGTTAGATACAGAATACGCATGGTATTTAAATGGCACAGAACACAGAGGGTACCACCGTGGAAATCCCACCGTAGAGTGAGACATTTAAAGGGCAGCATATAAAGGGCTATGGAGAATACCTTGGGTGAACCATCCTTGGCAATGCCTACGTCATTGGTGGCGATTCCTTTAACACTCCCGTCCTCATGAAACAGAACCTCAACAGAAGACAGACTGAAGCTCAACACATAACCTCTACCGACTGATGTGATTTAAAATGAAGACAGATTGCATGAATTGTCGTTGTATTGTTTGCCAAACCGACCGTTCTCCATTGTTCTCAGCACCAAAGGGGAATGTCAAGGGGCATTTATAGAGAACACAGGCCGCTGCTCTGTGGGCCTACAGCATGTGCTCACCTCCGCTGCAGCGTAGCCGGGGTACAGCTCCACCCCCAGTTCCTCCGCCTGCTCCCCGAGCCAGCGCACAAAGTTCCCCAGCCTCACGATGTAGTTGCCATGGTTGTTCATAGGCAAACCTACACACACACACACACACACACACACACACACACACACACACCACCACACCAACATACAGTAACACACACCAAACACATGCAGAAGAGGGCAAAAGTGTATGGGAGGCAGATTTTAGTGCTGCTTTGTCAGGAATCTCACCAGGAAGTAATTCCCTGAAACGCCAGAGGAGCTGGAGGATAAAGGGATTCAGTGTCAGGCAAAACAGATTACTTTTTCTCTCTTCCGTCCCTTCAGCCAAAGACAGCATTTGTCTTTCGCCGCTAAGTAATAATACTGTAGCTGCTTAAAAAAATAGTAACCATTGCGACTTCTGTTACAGAAATTTCAAATAGGATTATTATAAGTGTCAAGTATATAATATCTCTTAAGAGATATAAACACAGGTGGCAAGCATTACCAACACGCCAACCACAAAATTGCTTATGGCCACTGAGACTTTAAGGGTGCCTAGCAATGGCTTGGTATGTATCAGTCTGTCTGATGAACTATAAATAGTCATGATTCTTTTGGTTTATTTGGCAGTTAAATTATTGGAAAATGATTAATTGAGTGATACCCATACATATGCTCTTTACATCAACAGAACAATAGCTGCGCCTAGCTACAGTAGCTAGGGCATTGCTCCAACTGACTGGACTCTTTCCAGCTAGCAGTGAACAGATACATGGTTAGTCTCAGAAAAAAGAAATAGCTTAAATAAATCAGTTGGTTGACAAATAGAGTTGTATGTGTTTACATTCTCTGTGTCAAGTTCATTACCGCTACTGCTCAACAGGCCACATTTGTGATGATGAAGATATATTACCAAATGACATTGTTGCACTGTGCAAGCCTAGTTTGCATGCTGCGAGTCTGAAATATTCTGTGAAGAGCTGCGATGCTGTTATTCTGTGAAACGATCCCCTTCAGTTTGGCTGATAAACAAATGTTACATTAAGCAAGCCATCAACAGCCACTGACTTAATAGGACTAACTGATGGATTGCAGATTATGTGTCTTATTGTTAAGTAAAGTGCTATCTGATAGTTTGGGAGGAGGAAACATGGGTAATAGAAGGAAAGATATGTGTGTAATTAATTATTAATGATTCATACATTTTTATCAGATGAACCTTGCTGATGTTTTTTTTTTGCAGAAACCCGAGCTCTGATAAAATCTATATTTTTTTATTGCATGTTTTTTTTTTAAATCAACACTCCTTGTAGATGCTGTAGTTCTTTTATTGAATGAAATGTCTTTACTATCCCGGGTGATTCTACAGTGATCACTGGGAGCAGAGCTAGGTGAAGGATGCAAGCAAGGTTAGCATCAATACTTGATGAAGTGTTTGCTGCTGGTCATTGCCAATGCTACGGCAACACATGGGAACCGTGGAGTTATCCAAGTGCATCAGGGCGGTAGTGTAAAATATCGGGGACTGGTAAGGAGAGCCCTTGAACCTGAGTTCAAGCCCCTATGCCCACAACACTGTAGGGGAACCGGAATTAATGTACAGTATTTGATATAAGTTGGCAGGGAGGCTCAATTTGAAAGGTCAATTTACATACAGTATGATGGGTTCAAGCTTACTTTATATCCTAAACTTATATTCTTTATATCCTCAACTTATATCCTGTCACATTAGTGATGCACCAATAAACACTTTGGCTAATAACAAATATTGATATTGCTGTTAAAGCAGATAACTGTTATTATTGGTCTGTATAAAAACAAGTTGCTATAATGAGTTTTGAAAATTATCCTTTCTGAAGTCATGAATTATCAGTTATTAGTTCCCAACATTCTAAACTACTCCATTAAACCTTGTGGTTAAATCCAACATTAACATCAATAAGTCCAAGGTGTTTTAAATGACTCCACCTAAAGAAAACGAATGTGGCCACAGATCCCAAATAAAAGAATCTCTATCAGTACCAGTATAAGGAGAGACAAATACAATGTGGTCCAAATCCGCTTTGTCCATCAAATAATCCTAATTCAGATCTTGAAGTCACTTGAAGACTTTAAGAAAGAAACTTTCTCTAAAGGTTTTGTGTTTACTATAAACCCAGGCCTTCCCCTGATGTGATCTCCGATAACAAAGCGGTGGAAGGTTTAATTAGCTACTTTCAGTGTCCTATGTGCCAAAGTCTCTGTGTCCATTTAACAATGCACTGAAATGCCAACCCAGTGTAACAACAAGAAAAACCAATGCTCCTAATGACGGGATGCTGTAAAGCTGACAACTTTTATGCCTCAAAAATAGGTAATTGGGTATCGGTGGGTCAAAGAATCCGATCCAGATTCATTACTTGCTCCCCTCAAATGGCACTCAGTCTGTTCCTGCCCTTCATCAGTGATTAGCACACCTTTTAGCCTTTCACAATTGCTGCCATAACTCTTGGAAAATGCCTTTTTAATGGTTTCTCTGCAACGAAGAGCCATTCTCCCTTTACCCCTCCCTTCTCCGTAAGACATGCACTTAGCCGCTTAGTGATTCACGCTGTGGCTGAAATGTCACCCAGACACCCAGGACAGTGTGAAGGTGTACCACAGCCAATTAGAAGCCTCCAGCTGACCGTAAAAAAGCAGACAGACGTAAACATAAAAGCCAAGGCACTACTGTAACCTCATTAACTTTGTCACGCAATGTTTCAATTCATAATGTTTCCTGCTGCCTTAATATGTGACAGTAAGAAACATGGCTTTGAATTAAGCAGTTTTACCACTCACCTCAGACCAAAGTCACACAGCTTGTCACAGGGCAGGCTGTCCCTAGTGCCGGACAACGGACAACTTATATGGCAGATGACATTTAATAATTTGAATGTCCATATTCGATACATTTGTGCATTTGTACAGTTGCATTGTGACTATACCACAATATAATATGTTGTGGGGGGGTTGAGTTAGAACCAAGAAAAAAGCTGGTGTCCTTTACATTGTTTGAATGAATATTGGTTCAAATGCTCACATCAGCAAATATATTCAGATAGCCTAGATGTACAACTTTTGTTGTACTTTTTTTTAATAAACAGGGTCTGATCTTGTGATTAATCTACAGCAGACCAACCAACTTTCACTTTGTATTTGTAGCTCATCCATTTTGCCACAGAAACCTTGCTGGTCAGAATCAGTTAGGACATTTTACACAATTACAAATGACCTTAGTATTTACATAGATAGATAGATTTGCAATTGCCATATGGCATTTGTCCAGTTATATCTTACAGTTTGAATATGTATTCTAATTTAATGTTGTGTTGAAGGACCTGCCCTTGGGCTTACATCAGACAAATCTGTTCTAATCATGGACACACATTAAAGGATTAAAGTTCAAATTAAATACCGACTTAGGGATACGACTGTGGATGTTCAAAAGCAGTTTTGAACTTTGCTTCCAAGCTTCAGAATTTACTCTCAAACATACACAGAAATATATTACTGTATCTTCACAAGCTCACTATGAGCTCAGAGGCCCCTCTGATGTGATTTCTGTCTGGCTTAAGGGTAGGTTAAGAGTATCACCCACCAACATAATTTTATAATCCTGTTTACTCGCTTATCTTCCCCCTTAGCTGCTTGTTGCTCAATTTTACACTTCTCCAAATTGCACGCCATATGCTACGCTAATCAATAAAGAACACACACAGACCCTCGTCGTAGGTAAACACTGTAGGCCTATCCTGTTTCTTTTTCCTAACATTGAACCCTTTGAACACTATCTTGAAAGGTGCACAGCTGTTATGCGAACACATTTGTCCACAAACGATGAATAAACCATTGGCTTTAGTCAAATTTCCCAGACGTGTCAGCTTCTTAAAAGACAGGTGTAAACCTTGACCCAGGCATAATGCACTAATAGTCAAATCCCCTGGCAGTTCAGTGGCGCCAAACTTCCCAGTGTGATGTGATGGATCATTGTTGCCAACAGTGTTCAGCCTCCTTCTTAGTCCATGAAAGATGAAGAACAATTCATTCACATTTGAGTAGCAATAATCATTCATGTGGGTGGTGTACTGTATGTTTTTGATGTATGTTCATTTTGCATGTTTGATATTGTAGTCTTTTGTTAAATGAATCTTGATTTTGCCCGTTTTTCTTTTCCATTAACTTTTATTCTGTGACTGTATTTTTTTTAACTGTCCCTGTGTGTATGTGTTGTATTGTTTTTGTGTGTGTGTCTGTGTGTATGTCCCTTCCGCCAGACGCCCCCACCACCCTGCCACCATCCACCTCTCCTCCCCCCCATCTCACAGCAGATACTTCTGCCCTCTTAGACCCCCACGACCCCTCAATCACTGGCAACCGAGGTACAGTACCCCCCCTCACATCTGCACAAACAATGTCTTCCCTTTGTCACCCACAGAGCTTAGCTTACTTTCTTGCTATTTTCTTTGATCTCCCTCGGGCCACAGATTCCTCCTAACTAGCACCACTCCTTCTCACAGCTGCTTTGGGGTCCATATAGGCTAGCGCCTGGCGTCTTCTGGGCCAAAACCCGCTAGGACTTTGCACTATGTTAGTTAGCATTTAGCTAAAATAATGCATTAGAACCAAACCACCTTCTATAAACCTTGGCTATGCAGTGAATAGTTACGTATTACAATGTTGTAAAGCAATTGTGTAACTGACAGGACATTACATTGTTTATCTCATGTGTAAGCAACCTCTCTCTTGCCTTACCGTGGCCACAACAACGTATAGAGACCACATTATACAGTAGTTTAAGACGGACCAATACACATCAACAAATGCTGTAAGCTAAGACCACTATACAATACTGCATTGTTCTGCCTGTTGGTATAAAATAATTAGCTCCACCTGAGAGGTTATATATATCTTGGGGATGTTGACTCCATGGACAGGAAGTTGTGAGGTCGTAGATCGAAATGGGAGAGAGGACACATATTATTAATTTTCATAGTAATAGCAAATAGTAGGAAAAATATGCATCCATTCTGAAAAATAAAATCTTTGTGGATTTGTTTACAAATTCCCTTAAGAACAGATTAAGGACAGATTTGTGACCGCAGGCTACTTATTTAATGAGGAGCAGGCAGTAGGCGTTAGGGGAATTTGACCCTTGTGTTTCTCTCTCTGTATGCACTCCTTAATTTTACATCCAATTCTCACCAGCTGTCTCTTGTTTCATTATCACATTCTGTTCCTCACGTGCTGTTCTTTACTAGGTGTCAGTGAGCTATCCAAAGAGCTGTATGCCGGGATACTTTCTGGCCCACTCTCCTTTTACTACAACTTCACAGTACGGTCAAAAATGTATAGTGCAGATATTATTTCTATATTTTTTATTTTTGTAATGATTTTATTTAATGATTTAATTGTTATTACCGGTACTCTGTTTAATGAATTGCAATAATATTATGTATGCTTACATTTTCAGAATTTCCGCCTGGAAAGCTCTGTAATATGTTTACTTAGCGTAGGATATTTACGCTTTCTACTGTATGCTGCTTTCCAATGCTTCCGTCTCCATTTTTCTCCATTCCCCTCCATTCTCTCGCATCTCTTCTACATTTCCTCTGAGAGCCTGTTAGATAACAGCCTCCCCAATGTTTTTTGGTGATTGCACATCATTGTGCCTTCATCCCTCTCTGATATGTGTGTTCTACTGTGTACAGACACAGGAGCAGCTCGCTTCGTGATGTTTTATCAGGGAATCTGTGCTACCCTGCCTCGCCCTCCACCGAGACACAAGATGCTACAATATCTGCTTTCATGGTTCTACTTCCCTGATTAGCAGACCTTACACAAGTCCTGCGTGGACCTGGACAGCTCTGTGCTGATGTTGTTTAATTCGATTTGTTTTGAAGAAATACACAGATTAAGGCCTCACAGTGAACATTCAACGTGTCCCGATGAGTTATTTCTCCTTAGTGCATCTCATTTTTCTATTCTGTCTTTCATTCTTTATCATGAATGGGCTATAACATCGGGAGACATTGCTCAGGGATAAGCCTTTCAGGCAGGATATATAAAAAGGATGAAAGGCCTGACCTCCCGTCCTAAAGACCTGACTCCATTATCCATGTAGAGGTTCTGATAAATGGACCTATCTAATGCAAGCGGAATTGTAAAAATGGTTGAATAGAGAGACACGATTTCATCGGTTTATCTATCTAGATACTCTATGGTTTTCACAGGGGAAATTTTGCACCTCTTTAACTGTTGTAACTCACATTTTGAAATAGCACAAATAAGCTTAACGTATCTCACTTTAAATGCAGTATATCATAGTTGTTTATAGAATAGACATCAACATGAAGCATTCGTAAAGCAATACCACACCTTCAGTGTTAAAGCAGTGGTCTTAATAGATTGCCTCTGATTACCATGCTCTGTGAGAGTCAAGAGTATGATCCTTTCTGTCCAGTATCTTAATGAGGCTAGTTAGCTACCATGACAACACAGTCGGCAGAACAACAGAGCGATCCTGCTTGTCAGAGTATTTAAATAGACATTTGAATGGAGGTAAATGTTTTTTTTTCCTGGCACTGTACTCTTGCTAACAAGTCATGCCGTGAATGGAAGACAATCAAATGACGTTTAATTGCTTACAATACATTATCCCTCGTTTTTTGTTCCCTTCTCTTAATTCTTTGTTTCAAGCGCCCGGAATTACCAGCGCTAATATCAGCCTTTGATATTACGTACTTGTGCTTTAACAGATCTGTTCTTCCAGCAGATTCAGTTTAATAACAAACTGTGATTAAGTGTATTGTATCCTGTAGGGAAGTTTGACCTCGATACAATAGGTGCGCTAATGCTGTACATACACAGCAATTTAATCCCCTCGCCCATATGAATATATCACACATATAACATAACATAATATAGCAAGTAACTTAATTTAAGACTTACATTAATGCTGAGGGTCTACAGACCAGGCTTTAATCCTTGCTAGTCCAAATATTGTCTCCTATATATATATATATATATATATTGTTTGTATCTCTGTCGTGTGCTGAAGCCATTTCAGCTGTGTCTGCAGTAATAGCATATGTTCTACATGTTTCAACCCAGCCATGTGATAATGCTGTTTATGTCAATGTGTTTGCTCCACCTAATCAGGTCACGACGGTGTGTTTATGGCACTATGAGTGTGACTGTGTCCGACCTCTGGACGCACTCCAAGCATGTGAAGGATTCTTCCTCATCTTCATTCATTTCATGTCAAAACTGATGCATACCTGCTGTATGTAATTCACTATGATAATGAAGAGCTGGCAGCCTTGCCAACCCCCCCCCCCACACACACACACACACACCCAAACACCCCCGTAGCCCAGTCAAGCTTAATGGCTATAATAACTCTTCCCCAAAGTATCATGAGGTCCACACAATGTCATTGGCCCACCCTGCCAGCCCCACACACCCTCCGCAAGCACAGACTTTTTAAACAATTCAAATGCATTTTTATGGCTTGGCAAATTAGCTTTGACCTTGCGAAGCTGAAGGTTGAACAAAGCGCAAAGGGTTTCCGTGGTGTGTAAAATATTTACAATTCGCCTCTCATAATCAGCTTTCCTGTGGCCAACTCTTGGTCCTTTAGCCAGTGTTTCCCGAGAAAAAGGCCTGCTGTGCAGAGACAGTGATTACTTATGCCTTGTGTTTCCATCTGCAGAAAAGAACAAAAATAAAACTCCTCTACCTCTGCCGAGGGAGAAAGGTTTCTTTTCTTAGGTCTTTCACTTCTTTCCTGGGAGAAATAGAAGAGTTGGAAGATAAAAAAGTGAAGATGTAGGCCAACAACTCTGAAACTCTAATTCCAAGTACGTACTGTACATAACCCAGAAGTTACAGTTAAATCATCACAATTTCATTTGACTTATCGCCACCTGGTGTTTTAACTGTCAATCTGTGAAGGTTGCCATGGAGATCACCATGGTTATAGATTGCCTGTATTCTTTAGGCAAATACAAAGAACAATTCTTCTTCTTTTTCAATGAATAAGATTTACTTTGGAGAGGAACTTCAGAAGAAGGGGCAAGAGATTTGGCTGGGCTTTGAAAACTCTGGAATAATCCTTCTTTTAAATTAGTCCAATCCTCACCAAGAAGAAGTTGTGGCTCCAACAGTCCATTCAGTAATCATGTAAATAATATGTTTATTAAGTATCCAGAAACACAGAGAAAGACTGGGGCTTTACAAACTATTTCTTTAATAATCTGACAAAATGTATAAATACTATTTTTAGTTTTAGGTTTATTTGTGTCTTACTTCAAAATATTCCATTATACATGGTTCAGTTGGTGCTGACAGCGTTTCATTCCTGTGTTCAACTGTGTTTGAACAGCAACAACACCCATTTGTTGTCCTGATTAGATGGATTTGATCTAATTGTTCTAATCAATGATTTTGTTGACACCTATCCACTATCCCGAACCGTTTGAATGGGGAGTTTTCAAATTACAGAACAAGTCATGGAGCTTGCAAAATGGTCAAGATGGTCTGCCCAGGCTTTTTAGGCTTTTATAGTCAATTGCAGAGGATATTTGTGGAATCTTGTTGAAATTTCGCTTTTTTCAATTTTACAACCACTGAAAAGATGCTAAACATTTTGCCCTCTTCCACTTGACAGTGGCCTTGCACTAAACCAAGAGCAGCACAGTCACCAGAATATCACAAAATACTGTATTAAATACTTCATTACCAAATGTGAAATACAGTAGATGTAGGTGAGATTAGTTCTGAGCATATCAACATTGCTATCCATTTGCTAGGCTCTTGTGAAGTGTGGTGACACATTTCCAATAATACCACAGATTTTATTCTGTCTGCATTAGAGTGAGTACAAACTCTTTTTTTAACTCTCAAAAGTCGAGGAACCATTTTTATTCCTGGGCAGGATTCTTAAATGCATGCTTCCATAGCTATTGATCTGCTTGTAAATGGAGGGCATAGGATGGGCCTTGAGATGAGCCAGACAATCTCTGGAGGCCGGTGTCTGGGCATCCGTTTGGTCACTGTGTTTAAACCATAGAGGCTATGCTCCTGTCACAGTTTCCCTGGGGAAAAAAACCTTTAAATATTAAAATTAGTACGTGTTTTCCCTGCTGTTTTCTACCCTTTGCTAACCTCTCTTTAGCCCATAAAGCTAAGCAGCACAGGTGGGATTAAAAATGAATGCGATGGCTCTTCCACATTACGCTGAGTGAGCTTATTGATGAGCTGTCACATTGAGATGCTTTGGAGGAGAGTTATTGCGTCCGTTTGAAATAAACCAGGGAAGGAGAAATGAGAAATCACTAGATGCTAGAAATGGTGCTATGAATTACATGTAATACTTCCCCTATTCATTACATCTCGGTGTCAGCGGGGCAGTTGAAGCAAATCCCGCACAGGCCCTCGCACACGCTCTCGTGCACAACATGTGGCCTAATTCACTGAAATGTGCTCTTCATCCTACGTTCATTCGCTCATTTGCTCTCCCTCAGGCCACATCTCTGTTGAGCAGCCTTCACCCTACATCACAATGTGTTGGTGCACACTACTACAGTACGCAGAATGTCAATCAGTTAATTTATCCTTTTTAAATTGACACCTGCTATAGGTTCAAATTACAGGAGATTTGCCCAGTGCCCTTTTCCCCCTTTGATTAATTTGAATCTTGAGTTTGATAGGTTGTTGTTGCGTTTTTTCAGGGTATTTACATTTAATCGAATTACTCTTTCATGTGACATACTGAAATGACTTCATATTAATTATTTCATGTTGCTTAGAAATTCATGGCAGTACCCTACTGACCACAATTTCTTCTCTTTCTGGGGAGGGAGGGAGAGGTTGTTGAATATTCATATAGTGTCCCGCTCCGCGGTACTTTGTATTGAATGATTAGCTGAAGTCATTTGTTTTCAGAATCTAATTAATGCACTCTGACCCAGCATGAAATTGACCACGCACGCACGCACGCACAGCCACATAAGTGCACCACACACACACACACACTCATACGCACACAGATTGACAAAAACGGCAGGTCCATTTAAATAAACATACATGTGTGTCTTTCTAATTCACATAGCTACTGTAGAAGAGTGTAAGTGCATCTGCGGTCTGTTCAGAATACACACGTGCATCTCGCGGCCTCAGCCGACCCTCCGGGGAATCTTTTGATCTTGGCAGCGGTTTCAGCATCTGATGCAAATGTATGAATCTCCTGTCTCAGCCGCCAGAAAGTTGGACAAGTCACTTTTTCCTTTTCTCCAATTTGATCTTATTTTAACAGTCAGTCAGTCTGTGTGAGAGAACTACATGCATGAGGTTAGGGGGCTTTCCTATATGTTCAATTTAATGGATGTACTGTATATGATCTCAAAGTTATTGATTTAAGTTATGTTTGATTGATTTTTTTTCTTTCTAAAATGACACCACCAGATAGAAAGCACCAAGAAAGAATCTACCCGAACAAAACCACCATATTGCTGCTCTAAATGTCCAAACCTCAGTGATTTATTGATCTGAGCAACGGCAGCCCAGTTTCACAGCGATACAGTATATCTGAGGCAGCGAAATGCAGGACAAAGGGACATAGAATTTCAATGTTTACTGATGTGATAGGAATGGTTTGAGAGAAAGGGAGATGGATGTACCCTTCTGTGCGCGCGCGCGCGCGTGTGTGTGTAGGTTTATATGTATATTTTTAAATCGGCACACTGATATGGTGGATCTGACGACACGTCAGATTAAAGTCCGCGTTTAACCAATAGGGGATAGAATTAAAGATCTGCCGAAACACGGCTGGAAAAGAATGGACGTTGCTTTTAAAGCACTTCTGGTATTGAATCATAGAGAATGAGAAAAAGAAGATATCCTATCAATCGGTTGCTCTCATATCAAACAAGCCCAGTTTATTAAAGGTCTTTACTGTTCATACTGTACGGTGATGATGCGTGGTGAAAATGAGAGCTAAAGGAGGCTTTCCTTCAAAAGAGTGAAAAAACGATTTCTCTTCTCAGGAGCGGTGTTACTTCTGCCTTGTGGTGGAAGCCCGGCCGTCATTCAGACTGCAATCTCTGCTATTGCACTTATCTTGGGAACACTAATGGGTCGTGATGTGTGTCGCTGAAATTACCATTAATAGATGCAAATCTCCAAACAGCTGTCAAATCGGATTCCTTCCATGGCTAGACTGACTCGCAATCGTTGTGGCTGTCCTCAAGCTTTTAAAGTTTTTTGCAGTTTAACGTGGCAGTGGGCAGATAATGGTGTAGAGGCATTACAGTGTTTCAAAGTCTGCCCTTTAAAGTGGCAGCCGACTCAGTGCCGCACCGTGACCTCTCCCTCTTCTCCCGCTTGTGCCCTCTTCTATTTCGATGCGAGCACAAAGCATCAAGGCACTTGACAGCAGCAGGAGGTCCACTCCACCCTAGCCAGGCGGTGCCACTCATGTGATCGGGAGACTCCCCGAGGGCACAAAAACTATCTTTTCTGTGCCATGGAGAGTGACACTACAGAAAAACTCCATGCACTTCCAGGGGTCAGCTGGGTTGCAGAGCCGTCAACAACGATGATAACGATTGTTGATGTCATTTCTCGTTAGGAGTTCATGATGATTCGTGATGAATCACATTTAGGATTACAGTATTCCCCCATAAATACTGTAATGGGGGAAATATCACTAGGCGAATGATACTGACGTTTTCCCATTTTATTAAGGCTTTAGTCTCAAACATTATTATCTGTACATAATTATATGATTATGGCGCAGACCCAGGAAGGAAGTAAGGTCTGAGAGAGGTAAAGCCTGGCTGTAGAAATTAAACCTATTTATATGTGAAAAGTATCTTGACAGTAATCAAATAAAGTAGGTAAAGTTGTCTTTCAAGCCTACAGGTACCTCATGGTCAATTTTGCAGGCAATACACTGGCTGGAATTTATTTTCGTGCGTACGTTTTTGGATGTATTGACTTGATGTTAGCAGAATCCATTTACATGATTCTAGAATGTCATCGTTTCTCTCCAGCTGAGCTCTTGATGAATATGTAAGTGTTTAGTCGAACTGATAACGTCTACACTGGCTAGTACTTAATTACTTCCCACGTGACCTGCAGAAATGCAATCACAGAGATATGGAAATGAATACCAAGCCACAGAGATATGTACGTAATATATGATGCCTTGATATGGAGTAGCTGAGTGCAATTGTGTAATGTTGTAGAAGCGATAGCGTTTTCTGGAGTAAAGACTATATTTCCCATAAGCCATAATATTGCCGTGTTACCTCTCCGGTGATGAATCTGTTTGTATTAAAGAGAATATTTGAGAGATGTATCAGTAGTTGAGTCAGAACATAATTATGTTTTGCAAGCTGTATAGCAATGAGGTAATATAATAATAACTTGTACATACAAATTTGACTTGTGGTCAGACTTTGTAATCATTATATGGTCTAATTTGAGTCAGATAGATACTGTACAGAGACTGATTTGGAAATAGTGGGAAACTCTTAGTCTTTCCTTTTAACAGATTTTTGTTTTAAAATAAAAAATAGTAATGCTGATTGTAACATTGGATGAAGCATTAATACAGTTTTACTAACCTGTTACAATACAACACAATAATAGCAGCAACTAGAACCTGTCTGTTGCTGATGTGAGCATCATCCATACATAACAGTTCACACTACAAACACTGAGTAACACACACACAACCATGTAACTCCTCTTGTAGCCTACACAGTTCTTCTCCATCAATAGGCCTTTTTCCTCAACCAACCCCACATAAAACCGGCGTTAAGTGAAAAGACTCTTGAGTTTCTGGGATTGGTTTTCGGGAGTAACTTTTTTGGAGTAACAGTGGCTCATGAAGCCCTGAACTCCCTTTTATTTATTAAAGGAGCCCAAGTCACAAGTCCAGGCGACAAGGAGAGCATTATAAATATTAAAAGAGGAGTTTGCACTGCTGCGCTCTAATATTAAATCACACAGAGAAGAATGTGCTCCTATTAAAAGTTAATGTGTTCTGGAGCCATAAAAATGTATAACCCTTTACACTACCACTTTGTCCTTCTCTCATAGCCATTTTTCCCTCTGTGTTCCACTGATTTTTTTTGTGGTTATATTTCCTTGTTTCCTTCCTCTAACACAGTGACATTGGCTTTATATATGTTTATATATTGATATTTCCTTGCTTTCTCTTCTTCCGTGAACAGCAATTTCTCATTAGAATAGAGTCAGATAAAAAGGAATTGTGCTGTGTAGGTGGCCATCCTTTTATATGTTTAGATGTTAGTAAATCCTTTCCAAAAACAAAGGAACAAAAGAGTTACAATACACCAAGAAGACCAGTCTTTCATGAGAAATAGTTCCAATAAATAATATTTCAAGTAGTAGTAGTAATTCACTAAACCAAAATATGTTGTATAACAATTATGCAAAAAAAATTGGTCATTTAGCAGACGCTTTTATCCAAAGCGACTTACAATTACATGATAGGGGTTAGGCATCTTGCTCAAGGATGCTTACAGGTAGCCCAACTCTGGGGCTCGAATCATGCAATCATGCCCTGTGTGTGCCATCACTGGACTTTAACAGGCAGAATGAGGCCCAGCAGTCAGACAGTGAGTATGGATCTTGGTAACAAACGCACAGCGTCCCGACAGATAGAGGTGAAGAGACACAGTTGTCTGGAGCTAAACAGCAGCTCGCCCCGCTGCCAGGGGCCAGAAGAACATTCCTCTGCTTTCCGCTTCACCGGCCAAGCATGCCACCACAGCCCGGAGAGGAGACCACACCGTGTGTGTGCGTGTGGGGGTGGGGGGGGGGGGGGGGGGGGGGGGGGTTTGTGGGCCTGCATCCACTTGGCAGGTCAAGCGTGACCGCTGGGTCACTTGGACTGTGGAGAGTTATGGAGGGCGAGCAAGGCAGTCGTTCATCTGGGTCACATGGTCAGAAGATAGCCTTGGATGTAGTGGATAAAGTGTTCTAGTCCATTCCTCTCTCTGTGTCGGTGTTACAGTGTTTCTATCATGTTCATGTGTGGTCTTCTGTCAGCACTTCTGTCAGCCTGCCATGACATCGCTGTCCCGTAAGCTATCACGAGACCCAACGTATGACGGCACATGCATGCATATAAACACACACACACACACACACACACACACACACATACGCACCGTAAAGATTGACAAGGTTGTATAAAAGGATAAATGCCAGGCCCTGTTGCTGGCTGTGGGATAATGAGATGAAAGCTAATTTCTCAGGTGTCATGGACTGATATGAATAATACAGGCTGTTCCATTACCCATAACCCATCTCTGCCACCCCTCTCCATCTAGACCTATGCTAAAATGCCGTCTGCTCTCTTTCAGTTTCATGTCTGAAAGTCGGTATTTTTCCCCTTGAGCGACCTCAGACCCAGACATTTCCCGCCAAACAGAGGCGGAGGCAATGCAAGGGAAAGGTAGTTTGTTCCATTGTGAAGGAAAATGCAGAAAACCTTTTATGGGTTTTCGGATGAGGTGAGATCAGACTTATCTTACAGACCCTCGACACTCATTTCCAAGGCTTTCGCGGAACAGCTGGGGACCAGTTCCAACCTTCACAACGTCTAATTCACCTTCAATAAGCCTTCCTTGAAAGAAAAAGAAAAAAAGATTGAGCCATTGTTTCTTTCCTTATTATGATTTATTTACCCCCGCTCTGCTGCCCTGGTTTGCATTGTCGTAGGGCGGTCCTGAATAATTCACTCCTTTTTTGGGGTTCCTTTTCTTTCATTCCGTTTTCCCTTCGTTTTGCATTGCGAATATGTGTGTGTGTGTGTCAGTGTGTGTCAGTGTGGTGTCAGCCTCTCTTTCCTTTTCATTATTCTGTGTGTGCCCTGTGCTGACGGCACCGTGTGGGAGTGAAGAGCCCAGACTCATCATTAGAGCAGGAACGTGCTGGAAGTAATCTTTTTCCTTTTGCTGTTTTTCTTCTTTCTTTTTTTTTTGCGGTGGCGGGGGGGGGGGGTCATCTATCTCTCTCCCTCTCCTGCTCGACCTTCCTCCCTCACCTTTCCGCATGCACCTTCATCTCCTCTGACTCTCTCTCTCTCCCTCTCTCTCTCTCTCTCTCTCTCTCTGCTGTCTCTCCAGACCCCAACACCGTAGGGCAGCATGGAACAGACCACGCCTTGATCGGGGGAGTGGTGGCCGTCGTGGTCTTCGTCACTCTGTGTCTAATCATCGTTCTGGGGAGATATCTGGCCAGGCATAAAGGTAAAACACCCTGTAGAATAATAGCACTGGGCCCCTCCATGCGTCCTGATTGTTCCACTACACATTGGTGTCTTTTCCCAAGCAGTCCCAAGCACCTAGAAAGCATCAAGAACTTAATGAAGGGTTAGCAATAAAGGGTTAGCAGCTACAGCTCCAATTAATATGTCTTAATCCGCAGTCATATTTTGCTTATTTCCCTAGTGCGTTGCTATGGAATAATAATAATAATAATAACAATAGCGCATATACTGTATGTTCACATAGACAATGAGGTACGGTTGGGGTGTTTACAGTAAAGAAGGATAGACGTATTCTAAAAGTATCGCTAGCACTGCTGTGAATGATGCAGCACTGTGAAATCTTCAAAAGGGTTTTTGCAAGACTCCACAACAACAAAACACACGAGCCTTGATACCCTCGCCTCGCTCGTTTCCGTAGGAACGTACTTGACGAACGAGGCCAAAGGGGCGGACGACGCGCCTGATGCGGACACGGCCATCATCAACGCCGAGGGCAACCACGCGCACGCCGAGGAAAAGAAAGAATACTTCATTTAGACTGCGAGGGGGGAAGCCGCGCGCCTCCCGACCTTTTCCTCTTTCTATCTCCTTTATCTCCTTTACTGTCCTTTACTGCACCATCTATCCCCCCCCCACACACACACATATACACACACACACACACACACACACACACACACACACCTCTGAGCCCTGCCCCTGCCCCTGTTGTGTCTATGAAGAGAACTGGGCAGGTCACAGACAGAGATCTTCTCTGATTGTTTCCCTCTTATTGCCTTTTGTTCCACCCATCTGTCTCATTTCCTGTTCTCCTACGTTCCTTTGTTTTTCTTCGTCTTCTATTTCCCGCAGACGGTTTACACAGGCAGCTTGCCAATGGTTCTGAAACTTTTCTCATTGCTTTTGTTTTTCGCTCAATTTCAACACGAATATTTTAAATTTTGTATATTCACCGCAACTGCTTATGACGTGATCTCTTGTTCCTCACAAAAAACACCCCTGAAAGGATATACTCCCATTTCATTTGCTTATATGTACACAGAAGCATATCTTTTTCACATTAACACGGTGCCTAAATATACAGACGCCCATTGAACTCAATTGCCTTCATGTATCGTCTGTCAGTAGCGATGTAAATGCTTTCTAGATGGTTAAGTTAAGTCATCTTATCGCTTTAGCTCACAACTCTTGATTGAATTTTGTCTCTTTTTTTATTTGAATGAGGATCTGTTGCTGTTTACGCCTTATATATGTCTATCACACTGAATATGGTAGGCTACTTTTAGACCACTCCACCCCTGTCCTCTCAATAGACTTGTAATTAAAATGTTGACCCTTGTAAGATAAGAAGATTTTGTGTATCACTGTAGCAAAGTTTGTCAGGTACCTGTATAATAAATATGTCATTATTTAGACTCAAGGGTATGATATTGTTTAGAGCAGAGACGCTGATTAAGACACACCAAAAATGTATGAAAGATGGTAGATGAGGAATGATCCATCAAATAAACTCAATCAAATATATAAAATAATTTGCTAAAACTGCTGTTTCTATGTACTTTTGTCTGTATATTCCTGCGGTGTACAGGCTACAGTTTAGCTAAACACCATCACATTCACCATGTCCTCAAGCTATCTTACATTCGTTTAATTTAACTGCACTGTAGACTTTGAGTACAAACTGAGCTTATAACCTCGATTTGGAGCTATGCTACACATTCTACTGCAAGTAGTAATGTAAACTTTTCATTTTTAGTCATCCCAGCCAATTTGTGTAATATTGCGATTACATGTACTGTATGTAATTTTTTCAAGTAAGACTGAAAGAACTCGAGAAAGAAATATCTAACTGTAAGTAGATGATGAGAAGAAAACTGTGTGAAATTTCATTTTATTAAAGTGTCCTGGCAATGGTCCCAGATTACTGAACAACAAATATGGTGATAGTTTGGATTGCCACCATAATAAATACATTCACCAACAAATCATTTGGTTATCGCTAACAGGCTGGCACTCTCAACAAAGATCTTCATTACTTTCTTGTATTTATCTATTTTTTTCAATAACTGGACTGCATGAAGTAAGCTGCAAGCAAAAAAGAAAAACAACAGTCAGTCAACATTAAGTGTTGGGTCATAGATGCCCACTCCCCAAAACAAAATACCTAGGACAAAAAGAGAAGCACAAACTAAACATTGAGTTCATGCGCCAAGTGGGATGGTTTATCTATTCCAATTCTAATGAGTAATGACAAGTGGTTTCTTTTCCTTTAATTGAATATTTCTTTTAAATAGTGTAGGTATGCTAGACGATGATTTTATATAATCAGCGTTTTTAATGCAGTTATAGGCTCCTGGCTGTATATTGTGTCTGCTATGTGGTAAATAGTGAAAATTGCTGTTCGATTTTTGGATTCCTTCAAATGTGTATATTAGCCAGTTTATTTTCTGCAACGTTATTTTTCTCTAATTTGTCATTTCACATTTATTTTTGAAAAACCTTTTTTAGCGCAAGGCATGTATATAATGTGATTATTAGTAATATACTTTGGCATGTTTTTGTTTAGTTCATCTCGTGTAATAATTTAAAGATTTTGTGTTATTAAAAACTGAATTTAAGCAAATGTTTTTACAATGACGTGTGCATTTGCCTTGTGCTTTTTGATTTGGTGTATAAGTAAAAAAAAAGCTGATAAAAACAGAATTTGAGCTAAGGTTTTTTTCAATGATGTACAGTACATTGGCATTATGCTTATTTAAAGGCATATTTTGTAACATTGGAACACAAGAACATGCAAGGGGCCTGATTCAAAACCAAACAGGGTTCGCCTCCACTTCGCTCCCCAACTGAAGTGCTTCACTGCAATCGTGAACTGCTGAACCTAGCTAAGGGGATCTGGAATGTGTGGTTGGGGGTATGTGGCGAGCTCTTATAAAATTAGAAAACCCTATACAGCCCACCATAACAAAATAAATTGTGAATAAACTGGATAAAACACCCAAAGGGTCAAACGTTGGATAAGATTAGTTGAAAATGTTACAAAGTATACCTTTAACATTACAGCTTGCTTTATACGCCCCCTTTACTGAGATGGAAGATTATGTCAAGCTTTCTTCACCGAATCATAATAAACCAAGTATCCATTAAACACTGGTGACAATTTCCTACTGCCTGTGGTAACAGATCACAATATTAAAATACAATAAATGTTTTGGCCACAAATGTTTTAAGGCCACATTAGTATTAAGCCCAGCCTAAATTTGGTATACCATGTGAGGCTTGTGCCCATCCACTTGCTGATAAAGGGACAAGTCATATGTTCTCTCATGGTAAATGCAGTTGCAGTAAATCACAGATAGGGGTTAATAGAATATCCTCTTTTAACCATTTTTGGCTGTGACAACTGTTACAGTAATTAGGTGCTTGTATTTACATACAGTTACAAATTTGTATTGTTAATTTTGGATGTTTCAATTTCTTTAACAGAAAAATACGTTTATTCTACATTTAAACGACGCGTGTTCCCCATGTTATACATTTGAACCATTGTTCAGTTTTTTTCCCTTGCTGGCACAACAGAATTACAGAATTATATTTCACTACAAATTTAAAGTGTTTTATTAATACACTTGTTTGAATTGAACAGTCCATTCCATGTTCACATCTGTGTTACATGATGAGATATATTTATAATTTTAACATTGAGGATTGTATGATTTGTGTTCTAAACAGGCTGTTTTATATTATTCTTTTTTGCAGTGACCTTTTTTGCGGTGACCTGAGTTAATTAGTTTGACTGTCATTTGCGTTTGAAAGGAATTAGGTGACATTGCTATGAATTATGCAGTCAAGAAAATTGTATGGCTCTTCTTAAGGAAATAAAAAAAAATCTTTCTTTTCTTTTTCTGAAAACTATTTTGTTTATATATATATATATATATATATATATATAGGAATCTGGCAGATAGACATGCATATTTTACTATGACATACAGCAATGAACTGTATTACATTTTAACATCTACTGCAGATAAAGATACAGAGTAAGAAAGCCCCAGCAACATATTTCCAGTATGAGACCCCGTTTTGAAGTTTAAAGTAAATTCAGTCAAGATGTTTTAGGATGCGTTGGATTTCCTTTTTCTTTCGCCTCATAGGATTCTGAGTAATAATAGCATGACACAGGCTTTTCAGCGTTGTATTTCCTCTGCTAGTCCTTCATCTCGGCTGTACAGATTTGATTGTTCCCCTGAAATATTTACACTAGAATTGGTTCAATCGCTGTGGTCATTGTTTCTGTCATCATTAAGACAATAACATGTACCTCAATAGCATGTCGTTTTGTGTTTTTAATCTGATTTTTTATTTATTTATTTTTTCATCTGAGGAATATGTTTCATTTAGGGTTTTGCTTTGTGTCTTACTAAAGGGGCTTCTGAGTACCTGGTGATGTTTCCACTCTGTACTCGGCTAGTCTCTGTATGCTGACACCCTGTGTTCCAATTTAAGACTATCCCAATGTTAATAAAATTATTCAGAAATTCACTATTTCTGTCATCTTGCCATCATTGCGACATCAGATGCGATATTAGAAACTGTTAAATGTCATTACTCAACTGAAATATTGTAATTAAGAAATATGCCGCAAATGATCGAGCCATTTAAAGATTAAAGCTGTGTTTGAACACAATGTTCTGATAGTCCTAGCTTATGGTACTGTGTGTAGCTAAAAGCTTCTGTCTATCATCTATTTTCTATCGGCCTTTAGATGGAAGCAGTTCACCATCATTACAGCTATACATTGAGGTTAGGGCAAAACATTGTGTTAATGCAGCTTATATATATATAGTGGTGAAATTGTAGAAATTGAGGTTGGTATCAAGCTGTACTGAGAAGATGTTAATGGGTGTACTGCACCATGATTGAGGTGCGTTTCCCTTATGTTCAGTGGAATTTAATATTTACTTTAGAGGCTCATTCTCATGTATGAAATGTAATTATTGAATAAATAGTTGCCAAAACATATGTACGAGCTTGGCTTTATTTCTTGCTAGTCAACATTTGTGAAAGCGTTTGGCTGCACTAGAGCGAATCCTCAATATAACCTCTGGTTAATTTTACTATCAGCTAAAACATACTACAATTTTGTCAATTGTCAAATTAACACACAATAATTTGTTATTATTACAACAAGCACAAATCAAGAAAAACCATTGCAAAAACTTCTTGTGACTTTAATGCATGCTTACTGTATAAACACAACTGGGAATAGCTGGGTCCTGCATGAGCTTCATGTTGAATTGGCATTTTTCCAAGCAAGCTGCGGGGGGGAAAAAGCACTATAGTGGAGCTTTTGAAGTGATTGAGACTGCCCTTCTCCGGTCGAGAAATGAAAAAAAATATCATTTGAGGTCAAGATGGCTTACAACTTGGCCTCATCTGATATTACTTTCTTTATCAAAAGAGATGGCTATTGTAAATGAGTGAATAACCCTGCCTTCAATCAGTGACTGCAAGACCCATGCCAAAATGATGGTCATTCTTTTCTCTACCTTCTGTCCTCAAACGTTATGACATCTCCATTGTTGTGGTTTGTTAACAAACCCCTCGCCGGCTCTCTTGGCTTAAATAGAATTCCCTTCAACCTACCTCAGTATGTTAAAGCTTAGTATATACCTCAGTGTATAAAGATGGCGTGCATGAACACTGTTAAGGCAATGCGGCTCTTGTTATGTTCAGTATTTATCTCTGTCAAGGATGAAGACAACCATGAAGTCATGGTAACATATGGCGGGAGAAGTAAGGAATAAATACATTTGTGTTATGTGAAGACTGCAGCACAAGCCCTACATTTCCACACACACACACACACACACACACACACACACACACGAACACACATGCCGCTAACCAAGTGTCACACTCGACAGCACCATGCCTCGCACCTGCCAGGCGCTGTCAGTCTGCCAGCTGTGTGAGCTGTGTGTCTCGAAGGTAGGAGCCCGGTCCGTATGCAAATGCACCTCTTTCCCCGTGTCATCAGCACAATTCATTTACCCACAACCACAGTCACTCTCTGCATGGAAGCTAGCTGGTAAGCCCCCGAACGTCCCCTATAGGAAGGAGGGGGGGGGGGGGGGGGGCGCGTTTAAATAATGATTTGTTAAGTGTACTGTCTGTCAATAGAGAACCCCCCTTCCCCATCTAGCTGCAGGGACAGACCGCAGGACCCCTGGTCCGTCTGTATAGAACACAAACCTTTTCCCCATTCAGCTCCCATCTCTGTTCATTTATTGTTTATCATAATGCTTGGCCTCAACCCTGCTCCTAACCACCACTCGTATTTCTTCCTACGCCTCTCTCCCTCTCTCTCTCTCTCTCTCTCTCTGCTTTGCTGCGAAAATAAATACCAGGCCATGTTAAAAGCCTTTGATGTTTGGAAGTTGTGGAGAACCCATACAGCTGACTGTATGATTATGATGCTGTGCAGGCAACTCTCTCTCTCTCTCTCTCTCTCTCTCTCTCTCTCTCTCTCTCTCTCTCTCTCTCACTCACACACACACTCTCTCACACACACACACACACACACACATAAACACATGCATACGGACCTGTTTGCACTTCCTCCAGATAGTATGGTGTAAGTGTGTGGACAACACGCTCTTTGATGTTTCGACTCGACTGTGCTCTATTATGTCTCTCATAAATGACATGATTACTGTCAGACGGCCCTTTAGGCTGAGTTGGAGGTCAAAAGTGATAAACCTTAGTTGGTGCCATAGACTGGTGCAATAGCATCAGTTTCAGACTGTATGTTCACACCCGTGTTAGTGGCGTTTACTCCATAGGCAGCAACTGCGGTGTGACCTCATGAAATCCCATTCATGTATGTTGATGCCATGGCAGCAGGCGCACAGAGTGGCATGTAGTTACAGAATTCTTTTTTTTATTGTATAGAGTAAACGCATTTTGCATTTTCAAAAAAAGTATAATAATCACAACTTAGTACAGTGAATAAATTGTATACTGTAAGTTCTGCAAATAATACAGTATTGAATGTCTGTATGTTCAGAACTTTAAACAGAATACAGTAGTCCTACTGCAAGCCCAAAGAACAAAGAAACAAAAAATTAATTCTTCAAGTCTTTTTCCTGCTTCCCTCATTGTCATTCCGTGAACAAGAACATGGTCTATCACAGTTGCCCAAAATTCATCTGAAATTACTGATCTTGTTCTTCCTCATCTTCATTGTCCACCACCCTTTTACACATACTCTTCCTCCTCTGCCCCTCAGATTGATTCCATCCATTGTTGGTATCAAGATTCAATTCACCTGTATGAGTCAGAGTCAGATCAAACTTTTTGAACATGTAGAAAGGTTTCATATTGTAAAACGTTTTGCAGTTGTAGAAATCTTTCCAAGTTAAAATTTTTGTAGTTGCAGAACAGTTTTGAGCTTGAGCCTTTAAGTTTTGTACTTAAAAGATTGAGAAAAATTCTAAGCCTGTAAAAATGTGTGCAAATCGATCTTTCAAATGTGCAAAATGTATTTGAACTTGAAGCTAAGCTACAAAATGGTCACACATGCAAATACGTCTCTCAAATGTGAAAACTTTATTGGTACTTTTGAAACACACACACACACACATATTTGGGTTCTAATTGCAAGTAGCTCTGAAACGTATTTGCAAGTGTGTAAAAAAAGTTGACAGGTTTGACATTAGCATTATCCAATCAGAGTGCGAGTGAAAACGGACATTGTCCAATATTACCTCAAATCTGGCATGCTCCAGATCCGGATTTGGATGTGGGACAAGCATGTTGTGAATTGCGTCCAGAAAGGTGAGCATATGGGCAGTGTTGTAAGGACATAGCTTTGTATGTAGCATTGTGTGTGTCCCTCGCTGTCCAGGGACATTGATAATTGTCCTCTGTCCTATGCCATTTCTCCCCCTGCACCTGGATTTGGTCCACGTAAATGTATTCATGGCGATTTGCATGGGCATCCATCTCCAATACTCTCTGTAACAGACAAAATAATATACAGATCAAATAAATATGGTATGTGTCTGCAAGTCTGACTGCAAAGCATCTTGTACAGTTGTTTCCTTCTCAGTTGGAGCCGTTGGAGGATGCATTGAATGGTCAACAGGCCTACAGCATAGATGTTGTTGAATACGGTTTCCTCCTTTGGGATATGATCTTTTATTTCTCACATCCTAATGGCATTGTTGGCAAGAAATTAAGCGTAGCGTTAGTTCTGGCAGGCCACGGTAGTCTGCCCACGGTTGTCAGTCAACTGACTGACCAACACTGACACACCTACATCAACCTCATTGGCCCCCCTCCATTACTATTTTGCTTGCCAAGATTGCTTCAGAAACCCACCACCTCCCCAGCTCCACCTATTCTTTGTCTTTCAATTTTTGTACACATCTTTCATTTTCACTGAACGTGAATATTAAGTGTTGTTTTCCGATATTGCTTGACCCTATTACGGGTATTATGTGTATGCATATTACTGTATTTAGGTTATCATGATTGCATCTGTTCATACATGCTTACCATCATGTTATTGCTGTTAAAACTTCTGTCTGCTGCTGGCCTATTTGGGGGAATAAAGCTGCTGTTTCGATTCATCCATACTTATCAGTATGATGAGTAGAAGCCCCCTGAAATAGCCATTCATCCAAAGATAAATTGTTAATAGCATACTTCTATATGTCCTAATAAATTGCTTTTATACCATAAGATGAGAGTGATCTGATTTACAATTTACAATTTACAATTGCAGTCTGTTGAACATCTCATAACATGTGTTCTTGTCGTCCATGATATCTTTGATTTTCCACTTTGTAGAAGATTCAAAAACAGTGTGAGTTTGTGCAGTATAGTTACTGTAAAAATACATTCTAAAATATTGTGGTATACACAATAATGGTCTTTCACATTGTAATATTTTTATTTTTAAATACTTTGTGTGCTGCTGTGTGCATGCTTGTGTGCTGCCCCCTGTGTGTGTAACAAGAGTGTAAGTGCGTTGTGCACCATCCTATGTAGCCTACTGTCTTGATAATGCACACTTAAAATAACTTTTTTAAATATATGGTTACAGAGATCTATCAATATTAGGAAGAATTATTTTGACTTGCTTAGAGTAGACTTTCAGCCTTTCATTCAGACCAGGTGGTGAGAGCGTCAAAACGACCAGAAGTCTTTTTGCAGCAGCAGCAGCAGCATAAACTTTGGAGGCGGGTCTTGGGCGGTGTGGGCATCAGAGGAAAGTTGAAGTCTAGGCCACATTATGGTAATGAGCTATGACCCAGTTTGGCGGCAACCAATCGGAATTTAGAAGTGCTCCTCTCTAGCGACTTCTAGAGAACACTACCGTGTAAACTTTGGGTCCCACCCAAAGTTGGCTTAGTTCCAAAGCAAAATGGAGGAGAAGTTGGTAATTTCCATGGCGGATTTCCCCATTATTTATGATGTGTCCCTGTTTGCAGAGGTGGAAAAGGTACTAAAATATCATACTCAAGTAAAAGTACCGATACTTGGATGAAATATTACTCAAGTACAAGTGAAATTACCCATCTGAAAAATTACTCAAGTAAAAGTAATAAGTAGTTAATTTAAAATGTACTTAAAGTAAAAGTTACTTAGTTACATTACAAAAAAAACTGTAAAATGGGGTGGGGGGATCTCTTCCATATAATGAAAATAAGACAAGGGGTCATAAGTCCAAAACTTTTTAGTTTTTTATTAAAGAAAAATCGACACAAATGTATAAAAATCTATATTTTATACACATATAAATACATACATCTATACAAATTTTTTATTTATTCCTTTCAGTTTTTGTTAGTCGACGTTTTTTTTTTTTACTTAGTAACGGATGGGATTTGTAATGTAGCGAAATACAATACTTCTCTCAAAACGTAATCAAGTAAAATTTTAAATACCGATTTAAAAAAACTACTTGAAAAATACAAAATACACAAAAAAACTCACAGTAACGTGAGTAAATGTATTTCGTTACTTTCCACCCCTGCCTGTTTGCATACAGGGATGTACATTTAAATAAAACAAAGCACATTTTTAGGCTCACGTGTTTCCCCACGTATGGTGTGTAGACACCCCTAGCTTAGCATACAGTAGTTTTGTTTCTCTGAATCCCGTTAATACTTTCAGGTTTGTTGTTTAGGCTGTCATTTCTATCTAACATTGGCTTTTCTTAGACCTTTCATACATAGGCAAAACACATATTTTTGTACTACATACGTGATTTAGGATTGGCTGTACTGTAGGAGTAAGGTGGAACCACAGAGTGGCACAGTGAAACACAAGAATAAAACAAGAACCTGATAGCATGAAACCCAGTGATGTTTATGGTATGCAGGTACTGAAAAGTCAATATTACGCTTTGACAATACTAAAATCATGATAATGTGCCTGAATACTGTTGGCACGTTGGCTCAAAAAAAGTGGTGGCAGTTTTTCAATTGTTCATTTGATATGGCTGAAAATGGCCATTAAAACTGACAGTGTGCAGTTAAATCTCATAGCAGCTGTGTCATTTCCCATCCAAAGTAATAACAGCACAGAACATGTGCCGATCCAAATGCTGATAGGGCTCTCTGTATGAGAGATGCCAGTGTGAATCTAACACACTCCAGTAATACAGGCAATATATACCGCACAGCTAATGGAGGAATCGGAAAATTAGTCTGTTTTGCTCTACGGTGCATTTTAGGAGGTGTTTTTAAGTGATAAGAAATTGTTAATGTGCATGTGTGCGTGTTTCACTTGCCTCATTTCATAGCTACAGTGTTAGCATTACTCATTAGCAAAGGAATTACAATCTTCATTTAACAGGTTTTTATCAAATTATGCACTAATTATCTAATCTTCTATGAACACAGGCAAATTGCTGACTGCTCAGGTATGGAACTATTATGGAATCTCAAGCCAAACCTTTGGCTTTTGTTGCAATTGTGTCAATATTATCATTATATGATGTATTCTGGAATTTATGACATGACATGTCATGAATAGCAAACGAGATTTAGCCCTGTGTGACATCATTTTTTGATTGCAACAACCAATTGCAACCTATCCTCACACTCCCAGTCAGATAGCCAATCGAGTTAGGGCATAGAACACAGAATAAGTGCCACACCAACTAAAGCAGAATTTTCAGCTTGAAGGTAGAAAGAATATGTCCAACAACATTTGGAAAATGGAGTGATGTGGGGCTTTTAAGGATTCTCCTGCACCAGTGGTTACCATACGGTAAGTTTGGTTATGGTCTCTCAAAGAGGCATACAAGATGCTTTTGGTGGGTAAGAGGTTGTTCCAAAGCTTTGAGGTAAACCTTATTAGTATGTTTAATTTACTGTTATTGTGTTTAATAACATCTGCATACGTTTTTTACTTGATCAATAACATATGTCATTCATTATGTTATACTAATTAAGGCTCAGGGATTTTAGTAACTACTGCTGTATACTCTGTTCCTGTATCTCCCTAGCCATATCTCACACATTTATCCCAGCAATAAATGGAAAGTCCTGCACCATGGAACTTTGTGGACGAGACACAGCAGCAAGGTTTCCAATGAGACCACTGACTGGGTCATGTGTGTCATTGGCGCAGGCAACTCGTGTCCTTTTTCTCTTGGCCAGGGCCCTGGTGGCTTGACATCGTTCATCTGCCTGTAGTTCCCCTGTTCCCTGAGGCCTTCCCCCGCTTTCCCCCACCTTCCTCCCTCATCACACCTGGGTAAGCGCTTTAGCAACACCAGCACTTTTTATTCTGCCAAGCAGCTTGACCTTCCGCGTTTGCTTTAATCCCTTTTACCATCACAGCATACCAACGGCGTGCCAGCATATCCTCAGCCTTACACAGACTTCTTGACACATACTCTATTCAACCTCTCTAATATACCAATTACTGTGTATTTACCTATCTCTCACTTTTACAAACCACCATATGCTTCCTATTTATTATCATGGGTAACACAATGGAACAGATGCTTACACTGGGGGGGTATTGCGTAAATATCTATTTACATAAAATATTTACCTTGATAATCACCTGCTCACAACACACAGACTGAGGGTAAATCCTGCTCCACAGATATCCCGCACATCTCCACAGAGACGCCAGGCACCAGCAAGGCCTGATCAAACTCGGCAGAACATCGCTATCTGGCTGCCTCTGAGGTTTTGAGCACCACCTACCTCTCTGATCTAGGCTTGACATTTCTCGGAAGCTTGCAGTCAGAATCTTTGCAGATTCCTACTGGGCTCTTTGGCAAGGCTGCTTGATCTGCGATATAAAGCCGAACTCATCCCGTGGTGCCACAGCTGAGACACTGCAGCCTTGATTTGGTCTATTATATCACTCTAAACATTACGTTTTGTGATTTACCTCCTATACCATCTTTACTGTCTCAGTGACAGTTCCTTCTTCCTACTGTTACAACTGCAACATCGTCCATGTAGTTCTGGCAAATAGATTAGAGTGGGAGGTGTTTCAGCACAGCCTTCACATAATTAATTAAAACTTTGACCTGGTTTGTTAGAGGAGACATCACAGCATCCTTCAAAATTATTATATACTTTTTTTCTATATATATAATGTATATACGTAAGTATGTATGTATGTATGTATGTGTGTGTGTGTGTGTGTGTGTGTGCGTGTGCGTGTGTGTGTGTGTTATTTCTAGCTTAATTAGTCTGAATACAATCTGGGCTTGGTGCAAAACAGCAAGCTTGGCTGAACATACATAAAAATTGCAAATGTGACTTTAACCCAAGTAAGAAACCAAACGATTCCACAGACATCTAATCTATATTATTAAAACTTTCGGAAAAGTGTAACGGCATTGTTCCAGTCCTCAAAGTTCATTGTGTTATAGCAATTATTTCAGCTCATACAAGCCTCCAGCAGGGAGGCTTGGGTTGAATGCAGCATTGCTCCGGCATAGGAGGGAGTCAAAGGGGTCAGTTTGAGCCAGATGTATTTCTGCGAGCTTTGACTTTAGATGCATCTCAATCCACACACCACCTCCATGTTTTAGCCAGAGATAATGAGCTACATAGAGAATACAGTATGGCTTTATGCCCTGGGAGTACACAGGGGTCAGGGTCACCTTTAAACAGATGTTGAAGCAAGGACTGCTGCCAGTTCAGTTAGACACGGGTCAATATTAAGCAGGTGTTGCTCACCAGGAGGGATTAGCGTGTCACATTATCATTGCACTGACTAAATGTTGCCACCTCTGTCTAGAGGCCCCCTGCTTGGGATTCTGACAGCAGATTCCAGTTCTAAGATGGTTTCTGTTTCAATAGAGTCCCTGCAAATGTGAATGCTTTATAGCATATTGTTAAGTATTTTTCATTTTCTTCAGTTTATTCCTATTCTTGTATTTTTTTGGTGCTTACATTTGAAAGAAAGTCCATCAATGAAAGTAAACAGTTCACAGAGGCCCATCCTAACAATGACATACTTACAAACCAACACCACACAAAAATTATGGTTTTATCCACCATATTTATAAAGGCAAAGGTTGTTTGCTTAGGGGTTTCAGGAAAAAAGGGCAAATTATTATCATTGTAAAATATTTGCTCCTCCCACAAGTTTTCATTCATGTGGTACAGACTTGCGGTTTGCATGTGTTGTATACAATAATGAATATATAAGGAAATCAAATGTGATAGAGAAGGCAAACGGTTGACCAATAAAATGATGTTTCAATCATTTCAGGGATTTTCATCAGGTTAAAAACAGACACGCACACACAAACAAATTATGAGTTGTGTTTGTGTTATACTGAACCCCCTATGATTGCAATTTAGCATCTACCAGTAAACAGTTTAAAATATATTTGCTTATTCAGCAGGGGATGAAATGCACGTCCACACTTAATATTAATATGAAGAATCCCTGTACTCTTAGTGTAATTGTGGCTATGACAACTAATTAAAATGATCCTCAACTTTGCATGTAAGACGGCACAACAGTGTGCATCGTAATTGACTCAATTACAACTGAGCCAACATATTTTTCATGAAATGCTACACTTACAGCGTTTATTTATCAACAACTTTTAAACAGACATACATGTCTAAAATATATGAGGATTAGAGAAACATTTATCTGAATGGCAGTATGTTAGTTGTGAAAGTGACTTGACAGCTAATATCTAACAGGCAAATTGGTGGAAATTATGTTATGGACTCTCCAGAAGTTTTTCCTGTAATGTAATCTATATTGTGAAAAATGTATTTGTATTTCCTATTTATCTTTTATGTTTCCGATGTGGGTCTTTTAATGGATAATACATTACATGAGGCAATCATTAGGCTATTTGTTCTAAAACGAAAATGTGTTTGTTGTTTTCATCTTTTAATCTTTTTTTAGTTTTTTAACTAATGCTATGTTTCTACAGTACAGTAAATGCCCAATTACCATTGACTGCAGCCATTGTAAACTGCATTGTTAACTGTTTAAAATAGGGGATGTAGTACAAAACAAGTGTTGTTATGTTTGTCTGCTGCCATATGTTTTGCTCTAGGAGTTCTGCCTAATGGATAACATCTACTGCCATAGTTAGGGAATAACAAAAAGACTAACAATTGGATGTTGCATTGCAGAGTGTTGTACAATGAAACATGTTGGTCGCCGTCGTCGGTTCATTAGAAGCCAAATAATGAGGGCTGGTGAGAGACGTCAATGAGCCTCCATCTCTGGCTGTGTAATGAATGAGTAAACATGGGACACACGCCCATCTATTTCTCCATCGCTCTCATGCACTTTATCTCAATTCTTCCATCTGTGGACCTCCAACCCCCCCCCCCCCCCAGACTGTGCAAATACCTTCATTACTTCAATTCCTGTGGATTTCCCCCAAGAGGCATCAGATATCCAACACCGTTCATTTTTATTTTGGAGAACTCATTATACAACAACAGCTAAAACAGTTCATAATTCAAATGTGTTTTTTTTGTGTGTGTATCTTATGCATTCTAATGGCCTGAGATAATAGTGATGTCCAATTATATCATATTCTTACCTTACATTACTCTCCTGCATGTAAGGTAAGAAAATGTTTCTTATATTGTTGTCACTCTTTCTTCTACTACAATTCTTTCTTCTGATTGTGTTTGTTATAAACATTATACACACACAAACACACACAGGTAATTTAACTCAATGGTGGGTGTATTCAAAATGACTAGACCACTGAGCTCCACATGTCCCACTGTTTGGCACAGTAAACATTTGTAATCAGATTTGTCTTTGCCGAAAGTAAAAGTCTTTATAATTGCAAGGGATGTTGGTTTCTGCGTGCATGTGTGCGGTGTGTGTGTGTGAGCACGCATGAGGTGGTGGCACTGTACACACACACACACACACACACACACACACACACAGGTGCCTGTGTATCTGTGTGGTTTTTTTTACAAACAAAGGCAACTGAGTTCTGATCTTATTTGAATGAACTGGGAAGGCTCTGCCGAATTGCGGGGGCTTTATTAATTCATGGAAATGTCGTGCTGTCAGTCTCTCACCATGAGGTGATTAATATGTCTGTGGCATAGAAGTGAACAATTCCCCCAGGAGGAATATGCTGCACTCATCCTTTCTATCTATGCTATATTTATACAAAATCATTAATCAACTCATTACAGTTCTGTCCACAGACAGCTACTGTATGTATACATGTGTGTGTGTGTGTGTGTGTGTGTGTGTGTGTGTGTGTGTGTGTGTGTGTGTGTGTGTGTGTGTGTGTGTGT
>JAODLI010034002.1:0-68473 GCA_027575585.1 Percopsis omiscomaycus | reverse complement strand
ACAACATAGTTGTGGATCTTATATTGCATTTCTGTCACTAGAGCCTCTTAAATATTACACACTGGTCCTTTAATATTATGTCAATCATTCAAGTGAAATTAGATATTAGAAACCTCTCCTCGACCACATACCCCCTGGACCAATTACTGCAGTTTTATTGTAATTCATACTCATAAGACTTTGTGGTATATGTATGAAGTTTTAAAAATGTTTAATCTAAATATCTAAATATCTGAGCTCCAAAGTGTGTGTTGTAATCAATAGGCCTCAGTGTTAGCATGGTAATCTCCCTCACATGAGTACAGTAAATCCTTCAAATACATTGTAAAGACCACATATAAACCTGAAGCAAGGATCAGAGATTAGCAGCTAAGGCTAGCTACATCTCAGCACTCACAATGGACTTTGGGCTTAAGTAATGTTGAGCCGATGATGTTGGACACAGCTGAATAGATGTTTGTACTGTACAAAACTATTTTGTGAATATTACACAATCGTATTTAATCTTGAGGAGCCTTGATTTATGGCAGACTATATAAAATATAACCACACTGGTATTAGTAAAGTGAAATATACTATTATACTTAACCTGTCTTAAATAGTTTCTGATGCTCACTGTAAAACATAGGTAGGAAGACATGCACTTACAATGACAGCCATGTTGTTTGCTTCTTATCAGCTTTGCACTCTGGGAAAGGGGATGAAATTTGATTAAATATTGAAGGAATCAATTCACCTATTGTGCTCCAAATTAATCTGGCTTCATCCTACCGGAATTGCAGAGTACTTTTATTCATGTGCTATATTTAGCATTTATCCATTCAAGATTATTAATCAGGGCATTTCATTCATAGGTTTGCCGTTAAATTATTAAGTGGGTCAAGATAATGTTTATATTACAAACTTAACTAACCAGTTTGGACAGGGTTACTAAATAAAAGGCCTCAGGTTGTACATTCCTCTGCGGAATGGTTCCAGAACATAACATTAGCAATATTAATACCTTTATGTACCTATTACACTATAAAGTACATAACAACAAATCTTTTTTTTTTTAAATATAACATTCTTAGTCAATTGTCTGCTTTACAAAGTCCTGAGGTGGTGTAATGCAGATGTGTTGATCTAAAAAAATAAAATAAAAAAAGATATGTCCAAAATAAGGTTTAGAAGAAAAAAATAGCAAATTTCTATCCCATAAAAGTAAGAACATTTAAGGCAGTGTAACTTCTGTAATTTATCATCTTTGTCGTTATATGTGGATCCATCCACAACAGCGAAACTACAGTTTTTACAGATTGGTAATGCTGGACTGCCACATGATTGGCGTCTCCCTGAACCTGGAAGAAAATTGATTCAGGCCTTACCTGTGGAGGACGTGGAATCTTTGTCTGGGAGTCACAAGAGGCTGTGTGGAGCTGGGCGAGGGGACCTAGGATTTGTAGTGTGGGGATTAGTGGCGTCACACTAGATTACACCCAACTGGTTTTTTCTTTTTAAATAATCAGCATAGAGGGGAGAAGTGAACAGGCGTGAAGAGGGTGGGGGAGGAAAGAGGATGATGATGTTTTGTGAATGGTGAAAGTGCTGCTATGTTAAAGGGTAGGACCAGGCCACACTTTGGGTGATGTAATGCTAGCTATACACTTTTAGGTAAGAGGTAGTTCGGGGCAGAGTGGCACATGCAGAGCATTAACAAGAAAGAGGTTATCGCATTCCAGGGGTAGCCATTGTGACTACTATGTGAAAGGCTGTTTCCCATATTAGCCTCCATGCAGAATATTTATATGAAGAGTAGAGAATACCTGTGTGCCACCTAACCATTTCCGTGCGAATGTCGCAACTAGACAAGACATGAGATCCCAATGAGATCAAAAATCTCTTTTACAAGAGAGACCTGGCCAAGGTAGCAGCCGTACAGGATCACAAAGCAACATTATCCAACATGATCATTCCATGCCTAAGGTGCATAGAAGGAAAATTCAGTTCTCCCCAGATCTGTCAAAACCCAGGGCACATTAAAATACAACCACTTGGAACAGCGTAGCTGGTTAACTATCAGAGCTGAGACAGAGGTAAGCTGGAAGTTTACCCAGTATTGCGTTATAGATAAAAAAATATACCAGTGCTGTTGTCTGCGGATGGTCAATGATGTCAATTCCACCAGATTTGTATTACAAATCACTGATAGGCCTACGTAAATAGCAGCCAAATGGGCATTCGTTTTTATGGTTTTAATCGCTTAAGTCTTACTTCTGCATCTCAGGATGAGAGAGGAAAATAAATGTTTGAGAAATAAAATGTACACTAGCAGTTATTACGTAATATTTTTCTCTCTAAGACCCTAGCGGCTTTATCATCATCAACACACGTTTTCCTCCTGATGCATCCAATGACTGACCAGAAATCTGGTAAATCTGGCCTGATCCGCTCATTAAGGAGGCCTAGGGAACTAACTCACAATGCCAGGCTCTGTACTCGATATGGCCTAAGCCATTGGACCAAGTGTGTGTTTAATTGAAACTAAGTAAGTAAAACTAAGAAAACTATGAAACAGCACAACTGTGGATGTTCCCATCCATCCAATGTGATGATATACTGTGATGATACCACAAGCCGCACAGGCCTGGTAACATAGAACTCACATAACAGGATTGGGTTGGATCCAGAAGGCTAAAAACATCAGGTCATTACTAATACTGTACCTGATATGCATCTAAAAATCACATGACCTGACGTCAAATGAACTGATTGTACTTGGCCAGCCTAGATCTTGAATACACTAGTTTTCTCCATTAATTGATGCCAAGTAGATTTCTGACATTGTGGTTCTGCACCAACGTGAACTGGATAAGAAGGCTACAGGTCAAGACATAATGTTACTATGTATTAATCATATTACGCTTGAGAACAGAGAGCATACAAACAAAACACATATGACTGTGTATACCCACATTCCTCAAAGACAGTAGGCACTAAGCAGGACAAAGCACCAGAGGCTCGCTCAACAAGCGTGGTAGAAATAGACTCAAAACCTACAAACCTCAGATTTTTCAGACAGATTAGCCTGGGCTTTTGAATTTTTTTTTAAATCACAAATTGCCTTGAGGATCATCATTACATTTTTTGTTATTTTAGAAAGCATCATAGAATGCTTAAATACAATAAAACTACCACATCATCCCAACCAAGTATTTAATACAACCCCTGGCAAACATTATGGAATCACCACACCTAGAAGATTTTCACCCAGTTTATTTTTTTACCTCCCAGCAAATAAACAAATCACAGATATGACACAAAACCGTTTTTGTTTAATAGCTGAACATTTTGGCTTCATGAAACATCCCTCAAACAAATTAAATGAAATTATTTGAATTAATGGAATACTTTTACTTTTTAACCAGATAAAGTAGAGAAAAACATTATGTAATCACCTTGTAATTTTCATTTCTAAAACAAATACCAGGACAATTCTGAATATGCAAAATAGTCAGTTAAAAGAGTGCACTTGCAGATGCAGACCTTAACAAACTGTTGGGATGGTTATAAAAGGAAAACATACAGGTAAACCACAGAAGACATCAAGGCATTAAGATAGAAAACTCAAAGCAATATGCCTTAAAAATAGAAAATGCACAACAAAACAAATGAAAAAAATGGGCAGAAACAGATGACTGCCTGAAGAAAACAAGCAAACAAGTCCCCACTCATTCATGATATGGGGTTGCATGTCAGGTAAAGGACCAGGAGAGATGGCACTCATTACCTCAACAGTGAGTGCAAAGGTTTACATTGACATTTTGGACACTTTTCTCATTCCATCGGTGGAAAAAAGTTTTGGTCATTTTTCGTCATGACAATGCACCTTGCCACAGAGAAAAGAGTGTTAAAGCTTTTCTTCAGGAAAGGCATATCAACTCAATGACAGCCAGCAAACAGTTCGGATCTCAATCAGATTGAAAATTTAAAAAAGGTCCATGACATGGCTCCATCCTGCAAAGCTTATCTATCAACCGCTATCCGAGAAAGTTGGAACCGGCATAATTCATTAGTTAAGTCCAAGCCTCAAAGAATTAAGGCAGTCATAAAAGCAAGAGGAGGTGCAACAAAGTACTAATTTAGTTTTTTTGTTGATTCCATAATATTTTTTTCTTAACATTGAGTGATTCCATAATTTTTGCCTCTACTTGGCAAAAAATATCCCATTAGTAAAAATGTAGTTTAGTTTCACAAAGCCAAAATGTTGAGCTATTAAACAAAAATATTTGTGTCTGTGAATTGTTTATTTGCTACAAAGTAAAAAAAATTAAATTAACATCTGCACATTTTTGCCAGGGGTTGTACATGTCCTCCTCAAATACGTGCGTAACTATGTTATGTATAGAACCACAACTTTCAAAAACGTTTTTACGATGTTCAAATTTTTTGAGATGCACCTGTATGTCCAAACACAGAAATACAACTACTAATACAATTTGAGGTAATACGTGAGCATGCTATTTATTCAAAATCAATCACCAAAACAAGTACATTAGATTTTATAAAAAAAATAATGTGCTTTTACAGTGTTTACAGTTTCAATACATTTATTGTGATTTGCATTTCCCCCCAGAGTTCCTGTTCTGGAATAGTTACCAATACAAGTATTGAAAGAAATCCACCGATACAAAATTCTGGTCTTTATGATCTTGTAATGGGGACATTTAACTGTTAATCTACCACCATTTTCTGTCAAATTCATGGAACCAATACTACCAAGTCCCTGGTTAATAGCCCGTGCTTCCATGCCCCGCCCCTCCCTATTCTCATTGGCTGCCCTCTGTGAGGTGGACTGGCCAGTACTCGTCCTGCATGTAGTGGTCGGTAGAGGCAGGGGCGCGGTCTCCCAGCATCTCCTGCAGCTCCTGTTCCCACTCTTCCTCCACCAGCTTGTAGAGGTCCAGTGCAGCCAGGGCGTCCTCCACAGAACAGTGGCCTCTCCTACCAGTCTGAGCAGGAACACAGACGAGCACGTGGTCATTATTGTACCACTACGTACACAAGGCAGCAGAGAAGGGCAAACATGGTCAACTTAACAGGGGTGGTGTGTATTTGACAAAAAGGCGGCTCCCTAGTATACAGGAAACAATGGGGCCTGTGCAGGCATGTGTACGTGTGCTTTGTCCTATTGTGTTGCTCAGACTCACAGGTAACACACTATTCTGACATTTGCGCAAAGTATTTCCTTTCAACCGAGGTGTTTCAAAGCACTACTTCTGCATGCAAGTACAGGGCTAAACAGAGAGACAACTGGCAAAACATATCGTGAAGAAAGGTCAGGCCTGTAGCCGATATTGTCTGAAAAGAGATGAGTGGAGTGTTGGAACCAGACGGGGACACCAAGGCCACAGGAGAGGAAACACTCATTCCAAAAATAGGGGGGTTGCCTGTTATTTGGAACTGGTTCAGCTTTAATTCATCCGACACGGAGCAAACGTCAACATTATGCAAGGTTTGCCACCATGTCGTGACAGCAAAAGGTGGAAACACAAGCAACCTGTTATATCGTTTAATAAACACGCACGTGAATAGGAAGAGGCAAACCGGGCCAAAACGAGCACAAGTGGGACGCTTAATGCTTAACGTGAAGGATTTATGTTCCAAAACAGCGATAAATAATCACCAAATATCTCTCGGATCTCTTGTCAAACGCTTCTACCTGTCAAAAAAATCGAAACCGAAATCCTATGAGTATGGACGTTATCTTACATTGAGCGCTTTGCTCTCCATTGACACCCATTATAAGGAAAAAGCTTGCTGTTGAGAATACATAATACTATCCCATGTCTGTGTGATAAGGATACATACCATTTACTTATTATATTTTCAAAATATCAACATTATTTACATAAATGCTACAATGAACCAAAACTTTAAAAAATAAAAACAATATTAATACCTTATTATAATACCGTCACCATCCAAAGAGGGAAAAATACCATACCGTGACATTAATTTTAGGTGATATCTCCCACCTCCAGGCCCAGCGGTATGGGGTGGCAAAACGGGGCATTGCCCCCCTAGGTTTCGTTTTCCAATAAACACTAAAAAATATCCAAAGTATTAAAGGGTTGCCAATTGAGCTCTTCTGTTCCTGTCAGCTAGAAAAAGCTGTGTGTGCTCATGAGCTGAAGTGGCAGGTGTGTGGGTGGGGAAGGGGTTCTGGGATCAATATTTATGAGTTCAAGTCAGTTCCTAACTTAGCTAGCTAACTATCTAGTTAACCACAAGCAAAAAAAGTGAAGTTCAACACAACATCGAGGAGGCTGCAACTCTTTCAAATGGTAAGAACCAACCTTAACGACCCTGGATGCCATCGTGTCAGAATGATTTTTTTGCTCATGTATGTCTGGCTTATGTTGTTATAGCAGAATCAGTGGTGCTGGATTTGAAATGTTTCGTTTAGTAGCTAGGCATTCATCGGATCCTTCGTGGCTAAAATTAGACGTGTTTTATCTGGGCTGTTAATAGGTGATAATTGCCCCCCCATAAAGTTAGAATGCCCCACCAGTCATGCCATTCTGACGCCGGGGGCACCCACCCCTATCACACATTCATAAGATTGTGATGATGTTGCTACAGACAAGATTGACATTCTTCAAGTAATATTATGCTATTAAACAAGTGGTTCACTGATTGCGACCGCCGGTGCATGCACAAGCACACATTCTCACCTGAATTCTCCTATTGAGCAGCTTATTAGCCAGGATCTTGAGGGAGACACAGCGATTGGAGGGGAAGCCAGCCATTTGTCTGAGGAGACGTGTGCTACTGATGTCCCTGACCATGTGACCGGGGTGGTTCATGTCCAAAGCCATGAAGTCATTGCAAACAGAGTGGCCCACTACCACTTTGCCCTTTAGTATACCTATAATCTAGAGAAGACAGAAGGCACCAGACCTTAGTATAATCATGTAGCAGACAGACAGCAGTGCATGACAACAGTAACCATGTCAGTCTGTATTGCCTTACCTCAGATGACTAATAAAGTAACATGATTAAAGGCATTGTGGATTAATGACAGATTGATGCCTTAACAGAAGGTTTAAAAGGATGTCAGAAGGTGACACTTATGCTGCTGGTCTTACCTCTTCCCTGGCCTCAGAATAGGGGAAGGCATTCAGGAGGTGGTGCCTCTGAATGCCACTCCAGCGAGTCCTGTAGTCTGTAACACGCTGGCAGGGGCGGATGTACTTATCGTAGAGGATGTTGCCATGGTAGTCCAGTACACTACAGCGGGCCAGCTCGCTACACTGTCCTCCGGGACCAGTGCCCACCATTTCACAGTCCAGGGACACAACGGTCGCTTGCCATGGGCAGAGGGAAGGCGAGCTCCGCCCACTGGCCGGGGGACTCGTCTCTGAGGAGAAGCCACTGTCCACTTCCCAAATGTCCCCGAGAGTGGAGGACAACCCCTGGCGGCCCGCTGCTTTGGCGAGAGCAGGTGTAACCAGCTTTTCCTCTGTCCTTTCTTCAGCTAGTGTCTCAAAGTTGATTCGAGAGTCTGGTCTTGAGTACACTGGCTTTTTTTTATTTGGGTTATTTGTGTGTAGCTTTTCACTAAGGCTTCCTGTTGGTTTTCTTTTCAAACCGATAGTGCTGCTATTCCACTGGTGTCTTTTGCTGCCTTTTGATTTTTCAGTTGCATGAAGAACCATGTTTTTTCTGCATAAATACCTATAGTTGTTGAGAAGCCCCGATGAATTGTGGTGCGATCCTCTATTTCTATGCGAACCTTCTGCCATTGACCAGCAGCCCATGCAATCATATCTGCAATCAACGAAATACCACGTTGAGATATCTGATTATTTCTTTAAAGATAAACAGCTACCATCTAAAGTAGTTATTTACGCTGCAGTATCCAATACAATCGCATTAATCAAACCTGAACCTCTTCAAACAGAAGTATAATGTATAAAGTACAATGACATTTGCGGGCCTCGGTTATTTCCGTAAAAGTGCTGACACAAATTGTATTAAGTAAACATTTAGTTCTGGGGGTTAGAAAATAAGTTATCTGGACACCTCGCGGTCATCTTGACGAGAGCAAACGATAGCCACGTCAGACACATACGCCGCTGTTTAAGATGATTACACTAACGGTACCTAACAATGGATACTTATTTAGCAATAAACACTAGCTATATGTACTAATACCTGGTCATTACATTTAAGGAGTTAAAACAAAGTAGCGGATCACCTTTTATTCGCTTTTCAGGGAGCACATGTGCGACGATGATCATGTCTGGGCAAGTTCACGTTGCTCGTTTACGATTGGTTGTTTCTTCTTCCTTGAGTAAGCTTTCATAACATGATTTCCCAAGTGCTGAAACCTACTGGATTGGAGTAGTAATGCACTTGATAGGCTATTATGTAAAACTGGCGTTAAAAATAAAATAAAAATAAAACAAACACGTCCTCTATGTTATAGTCTAGTCGGGGTAAATACAACGATGATTAACTATACAGGAAAGTGCAGGAAAATATTCTTTTGAATTTATATGCAATGCCAGATCCTACTTGCCCTCAAGCGCTGCTAAAGTATTATCAATTCTCCACACACACAAAAAAAAAAAAATAGTGATTTGTATGTCGCATATAAAAGCAAGCAGCAATGTCATGTAACCATACAGCCAATGTGATATACAGTGACAGTAAGCTTGACATGGTATAGAATAACTGGGTCATGTGACAACCTTACTTTTGAATGGGAACCAAAGCTTTGAATTTCTTCCACAGCACCAACTGGCAAACCAGCATTAAGCAAACATTTCACAATCATTGTTGTATTGGGTTTTGTGGGCCTTTTATTTCACGATCCTTCCACATGTACAAAAACAGAGATGTGGTACAAAATAAGAAAACAAAGAATTCACCATAACCAACACCCTTCGTTCAGAAGACAAAGCCAAAGTGACAGATGATTAGAGAATCTTGCAACAAACCAAAGTGCCTCAGTCTGAGGAATAGCAGACAGACCAGGGGGAAATAAATCTAACATTTCAGAAATCTGTCCCTTTTCCCCAACAATATTTTTTTGTTTTCTTATCAGGCAGGCCCTGGCCACCACACATCTCCACCGTCCAGTTTTCCCAGAGCAGCGGAGGATCCCAAGGACACGGCACGTTATTGTGACTTGGCTTCAGAGCATTTGGTAGTTCACTACGAAACTGGAATATAATTTAGTTCTTTCAGTAAGGATTCCCCGAGGACAGGGGTGGGCTAGGGGGGAGGGGTCGAGTTCCAATTAGGAGCTTTTATAGCTCTGACTTCTTTTTCTTCTTCTTGGGCTCCTCCTGTGCGACCAGAGGGTTAGTCGCCTCCTTCTTCAAGTAGGAGAGGAAGTCACTCACCTCACGGCCTCCCTGGAAAGAGAAGGGCAGCAGGACGTAAGCAGCAGACACGCACAGCTCAGGAAACAGAAGCCAGAATGTATAGTTTATAGATAAAGGTCACTCATGCCGAGACTCACCTCATATTTCTTTGGATTCTGCTTCTGTCCAGCTGGGGCAAAGTAGATTGTTGGGAATCTAAAAACAATCGTCGGGTTATGACACCGATGATGATTTAGAACCATGTATCTTTACACTGTGTTTTAATGACTGTAATTGTTGTAGTAAACTGTCAGGAAATTCTAAGAAATTATCAACAGAAGATTATTCCAATAACATATAGGCCAAAAATAATAATAATACAAAGGTTCAAGTTCACTCACCCTCTGACATCATATGGGGCTGGCACATCATTGGCTGTGGCATCCATCTTGGCAATGACAATGTTTGTGTCACCTGCCAGCTATTAGAGTAGAGGAGGGTAGAGGTTACCATCTGCAAGTCTGTCACCAACAACCTACATCTACAATTCTAAAGACAGACTCAATATGGTTACAGCTACAATATGGCTGTAGGGGTAAATGGACTGCTTTTCTAACCCTCAGGCTTTACATTACTGCCTCACATTCACCCAGTCACACACCGACGGCGGTGTCAGCCATGCAAGGCATCAGCCAGCACATCGGGAGCAGATAGGGTAAGGTGTCTTGTTCAGAGACACCTGGACACTCAGGCAGGAGGAAGCAGAGACTGAACCAGCAAACCTTTGGTTGTCAGACGACCCCCTGAGCCACCCCCATGTGTTGCTGTCCTGGTTCTTTACCTTCTCGCCAAGCTCTTTGTACTTGGGCTCCAGACTCTTGCAGTGGCCACACCATGGGGCGTAGAACTCAATGAGCACATCTTTGCTGTCGTCGTTAACGAGAGACTCAAAGTTCTCAGCCACAATCACCTGAAATGGTAGAAAGATGAGTAAATAAATAAAAAAGCTATATAAAATAAAATAAAATAAAATAGAGAGCTAGACTACAGTTTTTATTAGAAAAACACTGCATTCCTCACGCCATGTTTTCCATAAGATTTAAGAAGAGATTAAGGATCTGTTGAGATTAGGTGCCCAACCTTGACTGGTCCGTCATTGCTCTCTGGAATAGGCTCCGACTTGAGGTAGCGCTTCAGATTGCCGTCAAAGTACTCCTGCAGGAAATGCTCCAGGGCCTTTCCATCACGACTGAAATAGAAAATGAGATTTTAATTAATTTATTAAAGATGTGTTGCAGGCAACATCCAAAAAGACTGGAAATGCACATTGTTTTTTATTTATACCAATACCAGAAGCCACCACCAAAATGCCATTTTCCTTCAAGGCACCCAGGAACAAAAGCCTGCGACCACTGAAGAGTTCAAACTGAACCACTTACCTAAACTCCTCCTTCATGACGTATTTGTCTCCTTTGGCGGAACGGATGCCAACCACGGGCAGCTCCCCAGTGCTGGCATCCAGTCCCAGCTCAGCGATGTCATGACTGAACACATTCTTGTTGGCCACGGCAAAGCTTAGTGTCTTCCCCTGATCCAGGAAGCTCTTTGCCACCTTCATTACCCTGTGGAACGAGTTATACAGGTTCCATTTATCAAGAAATACTTGACAAGATCTGGGTTATAACAAAAATAGGGAAAAAGCAATAAAACGCAATGTTGCATTTCATTAGGCCTATGTTGCTTTTGGGGGACTAAAATGTAGCGCACTGTTATTTGAGTCACTAGATTTGACAATTTGAGTCAAAAATCTGGGAACTATATCACCTCTCTCCAACACTTTACCCCAGTGAAGCTGCTTATTGGTCAATAGTAGTGATACAACAACCATCTTCATAGGCTTCCATGTAGAAAATTTATTATTTCAAATCTCGTTGGGATTTGTTGGGGATGAACCAAACTGTGGCAGGAGCAGATGTGAGATACAAAGCCTACCTATTTCTCCAGTAGTTGGAGCCTTTGGGGTTTTTGTCGTAGTCCACATCGTAGTAGGCAACAAGCAGGTCCTTCCCCTTCAGCTGGTCTTTGTTGTCGTCTGTCATGTGCGGGCAAATTCCAAAGCTGGGGGAAAAGGGAGAGTAGGAAGAATTGGAAGTTATTTCACAGAGAAATCTCACCAGACAGCCTAGGCTCTGTTAGATACACATGCATGGCCATTGAAGACAACTAACTGGCCTTCACCTTTAAAAACAAACTTCCTTGCCTCAATAGAGTGAATATTAATGGGACATTTGCAACATTACACAACATGGAGGGATATCAATCCCTCACTAAATCTGTTATGATCATTTATCCACTTTCCAAATAAGCACCACATTTACATAAATAAAATAGCATATGGTGTGTGCCATCATATGCTACTGATGCACATTGATATGCCATCCTCACTAATGGCCAGGACAAGAGAATGTGTGCACTGGGCAGCCAAGAGGCCACGGTATGCCAGTTGAATAAATAATGGCTCACATGTTGTCCTGGATGAACCTCTTGACCTTGTTACTGGTGAACTTCTCCTCACTGAACTTCACAGTGCTCTCCTCAAACTTGTTGTTGAGCCGTGGGGGGCGGAAAAGAACCACTCTCCTGTAAACCAACAGAGCAAAGATCACGCTCCTGCCCAGCCCAGCAAAAATGCAGCTTGTTCGTAGTCCAGAGCTTCCTTTTAGGTGGCCTATATAGCCTTCATTATTTCCGTGCAGGGATTAACAGAGTTCTGCAAATTAAAGCACATGTGACAAAAACAGGCCTACATTTGATAAGTAAACCATAATGGATACTCACTCTCCCTCAATGCCCTGGCTCTGGAGGAGGGCCTCAGAGTTGGTGTGCGCAAAGCGGTAGGATTCCCTCAGGGCGCTAGCAGCCTTCAGGAACTCTGCCTGAGCCGTGCTTCCGCTGTCAGCAAAGAAGCCTGTGTGGCAAAAGGGATATTTTCAAGTACCAGTCACAATAAGACAGAATACAAACAAAATGTCCTTCCAAAAAAAAATATATATATATGTTTTTTTAAATACAGGCACACCAACAACTCACCAACAACACTGGCATCTTTGTCTGCAATGAACTTCTCAAAATCAGCATCATCTTTGAGCTCCACAGAAGATGGGCCGGCCTGTTTCTTCAGGTGGCTGACAATGCCATCTAGAGGGCAGACACAGAAATGTGAGTAACAGAGTACAAGGTGGAGGTGGTAAGGGCAGCACTCAAGCAGGTAAGGGATGTGCTACACAATTTAGCCAGGCCTAATCTGGCATCATCTGGAGCTCAGTACCTGCTGATCTGGGGCCATCATAACTTCCAGAGTCCTCTCCGTCCCTGAAGATCTTCAGTGTGGGGTAGCCACTGACTCCGTACTTGCTACATACGTTGCTGTTGGCTGTGCAGTCAACCTAATTAAATAGATGTAAAGAAGAAAGCACAGCATTTCTCCTACTGCCTTTCAAAAGGGTATGTGAAAGTGGATTCCCACCAGGGAAGCAACTTGAGGAAATACCTTGGCCAATGCGACAATGCCTTTCAGACGTGTGGCAGCTGCCTCATACTCAGGTGCTAGTTTTTTACAATGGCCACACCTGCAACCAAAGATGTCGAGAATGGAAAAAGGGTTTTGATATCACTAAAAACACTGCCACATTTCCCTGCAATCAATATCTAGTCAGACTGTAGCTCAGGAGAGATGTAGCTGTGATCAAGCAATTAGCAGAGAAAATAAATAATTATGCCTCAACTATAATGGTTCTAGTCAAACTACTATTTTAATAGTTTAAAATAAATAAATATCCCCAACAAAGTCATTTAGCGGATTATATGAAGGGGTTCAACATTGTGTATGTCAAATATTAGAAAACTGTATCCTCTTGGTTGGTTCAATCGGAATCCTTATGGAGTTAGGAGCACCACATAACAGTTCACAGGGGCCAATCAGAGGCGGCCACCAAAACTTCATCAGCAAATCAGGACATTACAACAGAGACAGGCCAAGTCCCCCAAACTTCCTTAGTAACCCAATCCTCAAATAATTTATATTAACTCACACCTTGACCTTTTAAAACCGAGACGAAAACAAAAATGTGCCAATGTAACTAAAGACAACTGAATAAATGTGTTTTAAATATTAAACCGCTATTACAACACTAGAGTAACGTTACTAAATTAGCCAATACATCTCACTAGGATTTTCTTTCAGACATTGTCTTAGCTAGAATTAAGTAGGGACTTGGTGCTCACAAAAAGGAAATAACTAAAATAAACTTTTTATTTTGCAAATATCGCTGTAAACAGCGGTAAAGACGCTTAGAATATTTCAAATTCAGCAAATTAGCTTGCTAATCAGAAGCTAGTTAGCATCGGCTAACTCACAAGAATCACGCAGAAACTCATACGTTAGAAAAGCTGTCATGCATTTGGAATAATTTTCATACCAAGGCCATATTATGCAAACCACTGCTTACCAGGGGGCGAAGAACTCCACCAAAATAAGATCGTGATCTCCGATCCTGCTGTCAAAATCGTCATCCGTGTATTCTAGCACATCACTAGCATGGGTAACCCCGGCAAGAAAAGCGAGACAAATTAACCTCAACATTTTAAAAGCGTGCTACGATCTTCGCCGTAGATTTGTCCCCAAAGCAATGAGGTATGGTAAAGCAAGCCTCGTTTCTTCTAAACGCCAAAGCGCACTATTCGATAAAGAAAGAGAAAGGGTTGGAGGCGGAAGTAGGGATGTGCGTTATCGGAACCTCTCATACTATCTTAAGTGTGGCATCCTACTATTGGGTTTTGAATCGTGTCATTCTCCTTCAATCAGCCAATGAGAGGCAGACAAACTTGGTTTCCATGTTTCAGTACCAATCCACATTCGCCAAATGTGTATAAGTAGTCTAGTCATTGTTTGCGCACAGATGTAAATCAATCGATGTATAGCAGATGTTAGCTAACTGTGTGCACTATTATGATTGTACCATATCCAGCTTCAGTTAACCTCAACTTTTATTATTGTCTAATATTTCCCTAAACTGTGGACATGGACTGCGCTGGAAGCAACTGTAAATTGTAACTGTCAATTGCTATTTAAAGGTACAAAAAATTGGATTGTGATTGAAACCACCATTACACAAATGTTGCTTTGGTTTGAAACTCAGGTTTTCTGCAGCTTTCTGCAGCTCTATGCTTACACTGACAGAACAGTCTATTTGCTACAGAAAGAGCCAATATCCCTCATCCACAACAATCAAAGGCAGTGAATATCAGCTGACTTGTTTTTCAATATGACCAAGCTCCTAACTCATAATGTAGGTCTACCAACCAAGAGCTGCTAGCTACTGTCTCAGCTAAAATATTCTTCTGATAAGGCATATTCTTTAGCAGCCCAAGACAGGAGAACATTTTCATCAATACATTAGAGATCTTCTGAATCTGTTGAGGCCTTTAAAATCATCCCAAACCCACTTTTTCTTTCTTGCATATATATATTTTACAGTGCTGGTTTGTGTAAGGACGCTTTCGTATTCATACATTTTAGGCCTATAGGACTGTAATCTGTCTGTATCCATATTTTATATAAATAAAGTTCACTGTACGCTGAAGCTCTAAATTACCAAAAGATTACATGGTGTCAATTTTTACAAGGGAACTTTTATAGAATTGACCTGCTAGTAGTGAGGGCCTTATGTATTTTCTATTGTACGTTTTTGACTACAAGACCGCTATGAAGCACATATTTTGTATATTTATTTCGTGTATTATAAATGTGGCTATTTAGCCCCACCTGTTGATAGAATGCAGAATTACAACGTACGGCGTGATTTGTTGCTTGATATTGCGTCTGCTCAGGCCCATAGACGCAGCCCTAAAATACTACATCACAAATAAATACATATAAATAAAAAGAGACATCCAGAGGTAGGTCACTTCCAGTATAACAGTGCAGCTCCAATATCGGTTGGAATGTCTTCACAAGACGTTCTCTGCTGCCTTGAAAGGTTTATTGATTGTTCCAACCCATGGCTTTTAGTAGAGATAATTTACATAACTCAGTATAGTTAATTCATATACACAACGGTTCTCCACCTTCAACATTTTTGTTACTCATTAGCCAACAACACATGAAGTGAAACGACTGTTGAATCTGTACAGCAGTGAAGCACCTGTAAGGCAAATTCAATACATATACAGATACTCAACTTGATCCCTCCACATAATAGCCTTCCTTCAACAATGCTTATTAAAGACTACGTGTACAAAACTTATAAATAGGGCCTTATGCAACATTTATAAAAAAAGACAGCATTGCAGGCAGCATTGCCTCCATAGATTCATTCTTTGAACTTCCATTCTTGTCGGCACATAGGGCACTGCTGTTGGACTTGCTGAGAGTTCAACCATTTGAGGATACAGTGCATGTGGAAACAATGGGAACACTGACCCCAGACAAGTGGACAATCGTCCCCTGGAACCTTACCTGTAATGCAAGTCGAATATGTGACGATATCAGCTTTCAAGGTTTATGGTTACATGAAGGAAAAGTAGATAGATGCACAGACATATTAACACGGAATCTACCACTTACAGTCAGGACAACAGCCATTGAAAGACATTCTGCAAATCCCACAGTTCTCGTCGTTGGCCACCCATAACCAGGATGACACACCGTTCCACTGTTTAATCTTCACCTTCATCACAGCCCAGTGTACGGTACCTAACGAGGGTATAGAACAAAGCTCACAGCACGTAATCAACGGAACGTGAAAAATGCAATCGTACGTAGCATGTACCTTGGGATATATATGCAAAAGTAAAAAATGTCAGCAGTAGCTACCTTTATCTGCCCAACGGAACTAGCAAAAGCAAACTTTACAAATAGCTTCTTGTTTCTTCCTTCGACATTTCTTCTTTGTTTTTCATTGACGTTTGGCAAACACTTTTAACGGTGCATTACCGCCATCTATTGGTCTGGCGTGTGGACCAGAGAGAGGCTATTCCCTGAATCGTTTCATACACCGAAATACATACTTAAATTTAACATTGCCTAATATTCTATTCAGTATTTCTTTTTAGCTAAACTTCTTAACGCTATTACATATATTAGGAGGATGAAAGTTAAAACTCTTTGTATATTATACCCTTTAAACAATCTCTTCCATACTCTTACACCTCCCATCCTGATGTTTACCAATGAGTTTTAATGTGCTGTTGAGCTTTCTGTGTTTCTATCATTTCTATCTCTGCTTACAATTTAAGAAACAATTACAGATATTTATTAATTATTTCATGAGCAAACATTTTATATCAGTCCTAGGAAAACCAACCTTGCAAAATGTCAGTTTTATCATTACTGCAAGTGGACTATGGCCAACCTTCATGAACTTTGTGTAGTGTTCCTTTTTGTTTTTAAAGACTTGTTTAAATGAAATGTATTATTATTAACAGCAAACATGTTAATTTTTAAGGGTTTTCTTCACTGTAAAACCTATTGGAAACCTATGTACAGCTGTATGATTGGTCACTCTGGTACCGTTTAATCATGGTGTCGCTGTGACTCACCTCGGGCCACTGAGGCATCCTGCTGCTCTTTATAGATATCTACGACAGTACCCACTAAACCCCCTCTAGTTCCTTGGTGAAGTGGTCACCATGGCAACATGCTCGTTGTGCAGCAGCCATATCTGTAAAAAGGGTGGAGGCAGACGAGATCTACAGCCATAAGGTTGTGACATAAGGACAGTGTAAAAAGTACAGTCTGAGGGTGAAAGAGAGTAGATTTGTGTGCACACTCTTAGACTTACTTAATGTAGGGGAATGATAGAAATAGAGGGAACAAGAAAAAATTTGAGACATCCCCTGATTTCCATACTGGTTACATAGGGAGAAAGAAAAGCAGACAGACATAAGTAGAGAAAGACAATAGGAAATAGAAAGAGAACAAGACAAAGGAGAGTGCAAGACAGTAAGATCCTTCATGCCACACGACGCCAATGCTCTCATTGTTGTTGTGCCGATGTGCAGGCAACACTCAAGAACACTGACATACGTCTCATCAACAAGCACAGTCGATTTTCCTTCTAGAGAACAAGGCATTTGCCACAGACTTCCAGTGTTGGAGAGAAAACAGTTAGCCTCTTCATACTGGCTTCCCCATCTAACGAAATGTCCTGACGTAAAACAATCCTGTGTTCTGTGGCATTTGAGTAGAACACTCTCTGTTGTGTGCACTTGGGCATTAATCTTTTAATATAATTCTGTTAAATCCTCTTTCCACCCTGGAGTGGTAAACTTAGGCTATGGTTTACGTACACAATGACAATCCAATCATCTGGCAATATCCTGGTTATTTTTTCATGATCATAGTAAGCGTCATGGTGTTCACACACTCGACGTCTGTCCAGTTACGAGTTATTTGGCTGTCAACTCACCTTAGTCCAGGTTCAATCAGTATGAATTAGATGGGAATGGGCCCTAAATGTTGAAATAGGATAAATTTGAGGTTTGCTAGAACAAGTGACTCAGTCATTAGAGCTAGTAAATGTTATCAAGTACATCACATCACAAAATCACATCATATTGCATCAATTTCAACTGCAAAGACCAGATCATTACATCAAGAGAAAAGCTAGGACAGGTTTAAAAACAAACATTCAATACAAAATTATATTAATAGAGACTGTTCTTGGTCCATTTCAGTTCTGTCAGCACAACACAGTTCTGTTATAGTTCTGACTAAATACTGTGACATGATACCGCCCAGACACACTGATAGCAATCAGTGTCAGGGCTTGGTTACTATAGTAACTCACTCCAAGCTTTGCCCTCATGCTGGGGCAAAATCCACTTGGATACCATTGAAACAAGCAATTATAAAATGTGAAAAAATATAGTTGTTCACTGAAAGAAGAGAGAGAGAAGGAATATTGTTAAATAGATGTTTTTAATAAAAGAGGCTACAGTGTGACATTCAATGATGAGTTGAAATCATATTGCTTCAGTAGCTTACAGTTTCAGTCCAACCCAGTCAGTGTGTTTTAACATTTTTACACCTCGTTGTTAGAACTTCATCCAAGGAACCTGAGTGTCTTCAGTCATTCATAAGTTACTCTATATTGAAATCCACTTAGAATGGTGAAAGAAACAAAATCCTGTACACACAATCCACAATGGAGACTAAATCACAATTGATTGGACTATACAAGCACCAGGTAATAGTCAGCTTCATACCAGATAATAGCCATGGTTAACCAATACACGGGAATGGGGTAACAGACAAGCATAGGGCATGCAGTAAGAAAGGATATAGCTTGGGTAAAGTCAGACCTAATGGAACACAAAGCATTGTGGGAGTGCTGCTATAGAGGTGCTATGGGAGCCGTAGATACTGGTTGGCCACGCAGAGCCTAGCAATCCAGCGCTAGTTTTCCTAGGACACTGCTGTTGTCATGGAGCCCAGGTAGCTTTTAAATTTTTCCAAGCTTTAAATCCTTCATGACACTCCTCCAAATGGTTTATGTGAAATACTAGTATACTACTACTAGGCCAAACCCAGTACTCTAGGGCTCTCAGTGAGTTTACATGATAGGTAAATCTAATATGATATAATATAATATATATTTGATTATATTAGAGAGAGTATGTGGGGGGCTCGGCAGGGATAAGTGCATCAGTACTAACAATAAATGAAGCAGCGACATAGATATGAACGATATCTATGGGCACAGAGGGTTTTGTGCAAGTGTGTGTGTGTGCCAGAGTGCCAAGGGGGGGTGAGCTGACAGGTCAGTGTCTACTTGAACTGCTTGAGGGGAGGGGGCACCTTGATCTCCTGTCCTTTCTCCAGCTTCTTCTCACACTCTATCAGGTAGTTGACACCATCGATCACTGTTTGCACCAGCTGGACCTGAGGATCACACACACACACACACAAGTTATTCTAGAAAACACTGTACTGTAACTGGAGACATTTAAGAGGTATCATTGTTCACCACTAAAATGTGGCTAAATAGGCTCATTTAACAGGATTGTGATTCATGTGGTAAATGTCAAGCCTGAGCAAAGATATCACTGAAGTGACTTGTGTATATGTCCAGTTCAACATGAACCGGGAAAGGCCTCAAAACTCATCTCATAAACTGTTCCAGAACAGGACATTGGCATGTCACCCATGTCAAGTTTAACCATTAATCCACTCCTGGTTTTATCCAAGTCTGTCTGTGTTAAGATCTCTGCCTGGCTCTCCCCCATCAGTCTGGGTGATGGAGGACCACAAAGTGCTGAACAGCTCACATTTTCTAAAGTATGTCAGTGTAGCGGAGGATTGACTGACAGATTTAGCCTTTTAAATCAAAATCAATGAGGCAGGTGAAGGCAACATTACTCTGGCCTCTCCCAACACCTAATAATCTCTAAGTCAAGGTCAAGATCAATAAATCAGCATTCTGGGACAGACACAAACAAAAAGCATGATGTGATCAAGGTTAAAAATGTTTTGCAAAGAATTTGGCCAAATGACCCAAATGCCCATGGACAAATCACAAGTTGTCAGTCACACACATACAACAACAACAACAATAGAGAACAGGTCTATTGTATGTTGGGCAGCAGGACAGCATGAACACAACTAAGAAAGCCTGTCTCTTTCCCTCTCGTCTCACACTTTCAGTACGTTTCCACAGTTATGTCTGAATAACAAGCATTGATATTCTCTCTCTTATTACAAATAAGGCAATATTGAGATAAGCTGCTTACAAGCCAGCTGAAAATGAATAGCTCTATTTGTATTTTGTTACATGCAGCATAGTCTGATTAAACTAATCCGTATAAATAAGTACAAGATGTTCAAGTTCAGGAGGAAACGGCCATGAAACCCCAGTCGAAATGCCTATTCCAAATGCATTGTATAACGCTATGCAATAATAGTCCTAGTCTAAATACTAGACTTTTTCTACACTAATAATACACAGGGGTGACATAGAGCTACCGTAAGAAATACCTTACACCTACCTGCAACTTAATTGAAATTAATTAAATAAACTGTAGTAAAATTAACCTTGAGTAACAATAGTGCTTTGCTCTAAAGCAACTTAATGCAACTCTATCTTGGTGAGAAATGACTCCTTCTGCGTCTATTGGTGTCCTCGGGGTTCCCTACCTCTGACTGGCCCAGGCGGTCTAGGTTGGAGATGTCAAAGGTGCTGCCCACAGCAGCAGTGTCCACTCCGCCCGTCCCTCGCTTCTGCAGATGGAGGTTGTCCAGGATCTTGCTAAAGCGGGAGTCCTGGTGAGACAGAGAGGTAGTGGGCTACTATACTACATAGGCGTAGATTTTGGTGGGGACGCAGGGGAAACGTCCCCCCCCCCCCAATATTTAGAACACGTGCATTTGACCCCCACAATAAAAACATAAAAGAAGGGGGCCGCCCAGCGATTTCAGGGTATGTGTATGATGTGTGTCGAACCGGTGCGAGCCGCAATCCCACTGTATCTGTATGCAATTCAGAACTCCACAACTGCAGTGCTTTGCATTGTTGTCGTTTCCTGTTAAATATATTTAACATCCCCAACCCCATAAATCATGGCTTCAAAACCAACTATTTTCAATGTAAACACCCCTCTGCAAAACATCTGGATGATACTGACATGATGATAAGGGTCTGAGTGTGAGACTTATCTTAAGGTAGACTCTGTTATGTGAAGGGAGTGTTATGTGTGTGCTGCTCCATGAGGCTGACCTTGCTGAGGAGGGGCAGCTTAACATGGACCCCAGCGCGGAGCCCCGTGCCCAGGTTGGAGGGACAGGTGAGGATGTAGCCCAACTTCTCATTCCACATGAACTCCCAGCCTTTCTCCTGGATGAGACGTTCCACCTTACAGACGAGTCAGAGACACATGTTGGAGTATAATTATATGATTACAATTACATTATATTATATTATGATATTACATGTATATTATAAAAAAATAATTCTAAAATGACTACACTGTATTGTTGCAGTAAAAATGTTTATTACGTTTCTGTGAAACAGGAATGTTTGTATTGTTTGTTGTTGAATGATTTGGCCAAGAAATATATGACAAAGAGATGAGAGAACGTATTAAACATATAAGTTGAACCGAGAGTGAGAGAATGAGAGAGTGAATTCACGTATTCAAATAAATGATGTGTGTGCGCATGCGTGTGCGACCTCTGATAGACATGCTTGTAGTCAACAGATCAACCTGTGACATAGTACAATAACAAATTCACTACCTCCTTGAGGCCTTTGCAGAACCTTTCAAAGACTCTCTTCATATTTCCTCCTTTCTCCATTGAGATGACCCTGGTGTGATCTTCCTCGTTGATCCACACCAGGAATGTCTTCTCGTTGTTGTGCCTGCACAGATATTACAGCAGCTCACTAATGCATCACAGTTTGTCATTGTTGTGTCATACTGACCTCTTAAAGGGTTTCCTAAGCACACTGTTGACAGACAGACATAGCTGACAACGTCATGAGGGAAGAGAGCACAAAAGCCAAAAGCCAAAAGCCAATGCAAGCCCCGGAAGAGAGAGAGTTTTCCACTTTCCTAGGTTATAATATAAATAACACCTGAGGAGAGAACAGAGAAGGTGGGGGAAATGGCTCTGCAGAAAGAAAGCAGAGCAGGACGTCCTGGTAGCGTAACAGACCTTGGGGGGCATGGAAGAGTTCAGGAGAGGTGTGATGTGCACGTGACATGGAAATATAGAGCAGGCCATCTAAGTGAAGAAAATTAAAGAGTAAATGGAAGGAGAACAGAAATAGAGAAAGCAGAGAAATGAGAAAGCTGAGATGGGGAGGCGAGGGAGAGGATGGAAGGAGGGTGGGTGCGAAAGAGAGCCGATGCTGGAATGCCTTTGGCACTAATGGAAGAGTGGCTGATGATTGATCCGGACTGGAAAGTCGCATCAGCTTATTTCTGGCTCCAAACTGAAACTAAATGTTCAAAGGGCATTGTGAGCATTGCTAATGCACCACCGGTAAACACAATGCTCTACAACAACAAGCTAATGCCGTGTGGCCAAGAAAGACCTCTAAGAATAAAATCACATGGATATGAATTTGCTTTTGCTTCTTGAGAGTAAAAAAAACCTCAATAACCTTAAAAGTGATGACAACTGACAAATTTGGAGCTTACCAAATGCCACGAGCGTCTGGCCAATCACGAGCCATGCCTGCGCACGTCAGTAGGGGTGACACGGGCTTGTCAAACAGAAAGTGGTCCTATTGTTAAAACAGAGATGGGAAATTGTGTATATTATTATGAAATATTATTGTGTATCATCACTCTGAGGCTCTTTACCATAGAAGATAGTTTCACCTCTGACACTCAACAGTAGGACAGTAGTCATATCTTATGGGCATTTATGCCAAATTTCTTACAAGCAAATTATGCCCAGGCATAATTCGAACCCCAAACCTGGCTTCACCGAGACACCACAAGAGACATATAATGTCATGCAAAGAATACGGCATGCAGGTAGAAGCACACTGTTAATTGTAAATATATTCAAGACACACTCCTCGGCTGTGTTGTAGCACCCACAGAACTCTAAATGTCTGCCCAAGCTCACTACGTTTCTGTAATGCTGGTTTCGACCACAAGGGTAAATCCAGACACAAATCTGAGCCAAATATCCGACAATTAAATTGGTTGCATGCTAGGAAACTTGTTGATATTGCAACCAATCATACAAACCAAACAAAACACATGTCAGACATATTTGAAAATAGCAAGTGGGATCGTCTTGCTGACTCATCATCGGTAAGACCCCACCGTGGCTCACATCAATCAGCTGCTGCTGTTCCTGATCCGTCATAATGGTGAGGCTGTAGTACTTCCCGGCCAGGTCGCTCTTCAGGCCAGCCAGGGCGTCCACCACCACCCTCTCCACTTCCCTGCGCTCCGCCCGGGTACATGCAGGGGGCAGGCTTAGCCCGCGGATACTGCGGCCCGTCCTCACCCTGGACGACAGCACGTAGCGCTCGTCAAACATGCCCGAGTGCACCTAGCCAATCAGAGGGGGAAGACTATTAGTGACACGCCGATTGAGGTGTATCTAACATGATTTCATTCAGCTGCCACCAGTTATGAGTCTGGTTAAAGATTTAGTGCTTAATATGATTTGCTACCTGGATAATCAATTACAACTAAAACCATGGGGTAAAAAAATTAAGACAACAGCTATATGTACAGTGATTTAAGTAAGAATTTTTTTTCTGCAAAGCAATTAGTATAATTATTAATAACCATTATGATCTCTTACACCAGTACAGGAGCAGTAGTAATAGTTAATACGTAAGTGTTAATAAACAGGTGGACTCGTACCTTGCTGGAGTCCAGGTCAGTGGGGTGAGTCATGGTGGAAGGATCATAGCCATTATGTCTTTCTTTGATGATCGGATACAGCAAGGGAGCAAATACCTGCAACCACCACAAAATGAACACTTAAAGGTTTAAAGGTACACTCCTTGTTTGTGATATAGAGCACACAGAACCCCACATTTCCACCCCAGAACTGTTGTTCCAGGAACAACGCTATACAGCAATGGTAATTCATTTGGCGCCTTAACACCAAATCATCCACCCTTGGTAACCCCATGCCAGTGGTATGATGATCATTCATGCCAAATACAAACACACACGCACCTGTAAGTAAGTGCTAATGTAACTAATACCATGCTAACATTACGAATCTAGACTTCCAGCACTTTCTGTCCTATAATGTTCTGATTTGTCCTCACTGACAGGGTACGCTTATTCATTTGAATGTCATTTGTTTGTGCTTTTTTACATTTTTTATATTGTCTAAAACGTAAAATCTCACTTCATAAGACTCCTCGTCCCCGGCCACCATGCCGACGGTCTTAATGAAGGGGTGACCAGGGTTGTCCACCCCTGTCTGGATGGCCTGGTCCAGTGTGTAGCCATTGGGAGTAGCCTTATCACACAGCTTGGCATAGATGGTGGGTGTCAGGTGACTAGCCATGCAGTTATTGTGCTTGCGAAGATCAGGGTAGTCCGCACTGTTTAGGAATAAACACAATTCATGTATTTATGGGTGACACTGATTTTGATCCCACAACTGTCTCACTAATAGGCTACAGTTAGAACAATCACAAGTGTTATCAAGAAGGTTAGGGCTAGGCCGGGCATGTCAGAGCATTGCCCAAAGAATAACTTTTAAAGACCAGGAATGGGATGAAATTGTGTTTTGGCATGGTGCCCAAAGGGTAATAAACAATATAGACTATAGATTAGTCATATTTGCATGTTTTAATTCCACTATTGGCATGAAGAGATATTACTGGTGTAGCGCAATACATACTCCGTCCTACTGGGCAAGATACGCTCAGCACAAACGAAGAGGCGTTGCCTATCGTATCTTTATAGCTTTCTTTTGATCCGCATGTGCGCGTCAAGAAATAATAGGCGGATCAGATCGGATGACAGTTGTTAACCATTGCAGAAAATATTATCAACTTCAACAGACCTATAATGATATAATATGCATGCGTGTCCAGGAGCACGTACGCACTAAAGAGTGCAGTTCAATCCAATGCGTTTTATCTATCCTATAAATCTTACGGTGATAGGCCTATCATTTATTGCTTAAAACACACAAGCTGGTTTTGATTGTCAGGTGCACACGTTATAGGCTTCTAGACCATTAGAATAACCTAGAGAGAATAACCTAGAGAGAATAACCTACAAAACGCCTACCATTTTGCCCTTGGAAAACATTCAAGCATGGACTAGGCTACATCCATTCTAACGGAGAGAAATGAGCCTAGGCATATTTACAATGTACATTTTTCAATTTGAGACTGTAAATATTCCGTTTCAACGGCCTAGCACCAAAGCAGAAAAGAAAACATGAAGCCATTTATTAAAAATCCCGCTGCTTTACAGAGCCTAGACGTAACACCTCTGCTTAGAAGCTCATGGCCCATTGTCCTAATTAGCCTACAGCAAAGTAACCTATAGGCTAAAACAATTTTTTTATCACGATGTCACTATAACAGTGTATGATCTCTATAGCCAACAATGTAATTAATTTTTTTAATTAAATGATAAACGCTTTAAACGTTCAGAAAATGGGACCGTTGCTTATGTAGCCGCCCCAGTACCGTAAGCAAAGATGAGCAAAGGGCCAATGGTTTACCTGGCGGGATACAGTCTCCGTGTAGGGGCTCCGGCGGTGACATGTTCCCGGTTGAGCAAAAAGCCCGCCGTTACAGAACCGGCCCCAACTAACGACAAGATTCCAACATTTCTTTTGGAGTAAAGGATTCTTGTGAAACTGCTTGCCATTTTCGTCTTCTTTTATCCACAGTTGGGAGAGAGAAAACGCGAACGGGCGCTATGGTGATGTGACGTCTGATGGAATGAAGAGAGGGGTGACGCCGTGCTGAATATGCTACTGGGCTCTTGTGGGTAGGGACGCAAATAAAATCTAGAACAGGATTACAGCAATAATAACTCATGTTATCCTCAGAAAGAGCATAGTGACACTTAATGCGTCAAAAATTAGCCAATATTGTTGCAACATGTAGCTGTCTCACAGTTGAGAAATAGATTACATTCCAATAGTGCACTAAATTGTTACACCTAAATTACACGAGTGTTCAGATATTTGATTCATTTCCAGTTTATAATAATTTATAGTAGGCCTACATCTTGCTCCATTGTGGACTGCAGACATGGACTAAATCATGCAGTTGGAAGACAAAGCTTATTTTGGATGGCTAGACACATCGCATATTATATACAGCTTTCCTTTGGATCCATAGACATTCGAGTAATGGCCCTGAGCTCCAAATGGGTTTTTACCAGGAGCCTACACAGAACAAAGTTCATACAGTCCTACTGAAAGACATAGGATGCTTTGTCATAATCAGTATTACATTTAAAAACAGTGTCTATTTATTAAACACAAAAAAGATGGGTTAGTTCTTACCTCTTCCAGGAACACAAGCACAGGGCAGGACTAGCCCTCTTAGATTTGTCCAGGCAATGTGATCATACACTGTACGGGCATTATCTTACTTATCTTATCTCTTATCTTACTTAAACAATGCAGTAATGAATTGGTGCCTGGTTCCAGCACTACCTCAGTAATAATACATACTGAACACAACCTTTCAAAGTATTCACACCCAAAGACAACTATCAACTCAGAGGGAAATCAATCATCCAAATATATAGGAGAATAATCTAATGATTGGGTTTAAGATATCTGACAAATGTTAATTTCCTACGCGCAACACAGATAAGACAAAAATGTTAGCATATCAAGGGGAATGTAGTTTTACAGCGCTGACCTTTGGACTTTCCTTTTCAGGTTCCCCTTGGCAGCTGACTATAAATTTGTTAATTCTCAAAGAAAAGTAAATAAAAGTATTTCAAATCAGACTTCCCACCACCGACAATTAGTTATTAAAGAAAATTGGTTTTTATTTACAAAAGGCTTTCATTTTGTATGACATTTATATTACAAAGCACTACTTTCCTTTTACTTAAAAGCACTGTTGTGACAGAAAGGAACACATAAAGCTAATAAATAAACATTAATAGGTGTGATTGCAGCATATTAACATTCTATGCGTCTTACAAAATATTTGTAATTTTTAAGAGGAAGGAAAATCACTTCATTTCCCACATTTTAATATAAACTTAAAATTGAAATGATTTAATAGAATATCCAGTTTACCACAGTGATTAATAGAAAGCAAAAGTATGTCGGTGTTCATGGAGACAAAAGACCATTGACGTTAAGTGTAGTCAAAGCCACACCTGCAGAACCGCCAATGACTTCAGAGATATCCAAAAATGGGTGTGTGTAGAGGCTGACGCTAGACTGCGTCTTAATCCAGCAGTCTTTTTCTGCTGCAGGTCTTCCCTGTGGCACTGCGGCTAGTAGTCTGGATGAAGGGAGACCGCTCAACCTCAAATATCATTGACCTCTCAGATGCAGCTTCATCTAAAAATTAGATGTAGTTTCACCACAATGGAGAAATCATTATTGGAGGTAACCAGTCATTGTTTGAAAGTTATTTTCTCTAACCAACCCTCAATTGAATGGTAAGCTTTGGCATCCATCATCAAGATATCCAGTAATAAGTTGTCTTGGTAAATAAACAAAAAATGAGCTATGAATATATTACCTTTAAAGCATCTCTTGGTAGCAGAGCCCGATTTAAACAACAAGGGGGACTGAGTCAGGGCCAGAATCCCACCTGCGGTCACAGGCTTCCTCATATTGGTGCTGGAAGGAGTCACCACTGCCAAACGAGTATAGCAGCGAAAGGGAGACAAGAAATTACTGGAACTTGGTATTTCACAATACTATACACCCTTTTCCAAATATTACTCAATATACAATAACAAATATTTCTCAAATACTAATGAATGGAACTTCAAAATGTTCTCATTTTGAATCCTAAACTGATGAAACCCGCTGCAACATACATCTTTGGTGTGCCATTAATAGTGAAACTGTAATTATACTTTGTTGGTAAACCCCAACTTGGTAAAAGCCAATCATATCTTACTTGACTTGAAATCTTCTTTTTCGGTGGACCAGGAAATGTCACCATGTTCCTTTAAAGGATCAGCTTGCTGAGATAGGCTGTCCATCCAGTCTATGTCTAAAGGCGCAAGAGGCGATGCATCTGTAGCTATATAGGGCGTTGGTTTGGATATCAGACCTGGAATATCAGCTTTGTTGCTTGAGTGGTCATGAATGTCCTCAATGTCCAGCAACCGGCTTACTCCAAGCTCAGCTTCTTCCAGTAACTCCTCCAGCATGTGCTCCCCTTTGAGCCCACGATCTTTACCCCCCAGCACCCCAGACTGGGCCTTCTTCTTACGAGGCCAGCTATTGAGGTTGTCTGGAGTTACTCTCCCCATGTTCTGGGGAGAAGGGGTCAGAGGAATCAGGTCAGCAACTCCAATTGGTGACATGGTCCCTGCTGGATGGTGGGTAGGAGTATAGGACTGGCAGATATATGTTTGGACGCTTCCACCTTTGCCAGGGGTGCCCTTTGCTGGAGTGGCATGAGTGCAGAGAGAAGGCGAGACACGCCCTGGTTCTCTGTGTTTATAGCAAAGAGCCAAAGGGCTGTCTAGTTGAGCAACTTTACTACCTACTGCAGGGCTCTGAGGTCTCAGTCGAGAACCACCCTCAGCAGGTATGTCCCCAGCATTAAAAGAGTTTGTGCGTTTGAATTTGAGTTTAGGAAGTCCGGAAGATTGCATCTCAAGTTCTACTTGGTAGGTCAAAGGGTTCAGAGTAGAGATGCCCTTCCGTCGACTCTGTGTTGCAGAACTCCTAGGGGTTGAAAATCGAGGGGGTTCATTTGAATAGCCCAAACGAGCAGCAGCCTCCCTTTGTTGGCGGTCAGGGGTCTGTCTAAAGCCATAGCTTCGTCCAGGTGTCACCCGAAGAGGCAAATGCTTCGGAGAATCCCCCATGAAGTTGAAGACTTCACCAGACTGTGACGTCTTTCTGGAGAAGCTGATGTTCATCTTGAGGCCTCCACTAAGTCGGGTGTTGACAACAGCAGCGTCAACAATATCCATACTGTCGTCTTCAGTGGTGGCAGAAGTAAACTGGGAAGACTCATTGTGGGATCTTGATTCAGCTTCTAAAGATTGGGAACATACAGAGTGTTGCGTTTGCTCTGTCAGTTCTGGCTGCATCTTCCAATTTGCTGTAGAGTCCCTGGTCTCTGTAGAGGCACATTTTTCATTTGGTTTAGAGTGCTGACCCTCACTAGACTGGGATCTTAAGTTGTGTCTAGTCCTAAATGTAGTACCTTGAGCAGACGTTGTTCTGATCAGGCACATTTTTGGGGATTTTGGAGATGTTTCTGCTTTTGAAAAAGCTGTACTGGTTGCTGGTGAGACTTCTGGCTTACATGGGGACATATTTGAACATTTGACAGGTGTTCTTCCAGAGCGCGTCATCATAAGTCGAGTAGGTTTTAGGCTCTTGGTTGGTGTTTTATTGTTGGAATTGAGTGAACAAAGGAGTTCTGGCGGTGGTGTGGATTGTGGAGTTTCCTGGAGACCAACAACATAGTCAACATCTTTAATATCTGGGTTCAACTTGTTATGAAGTCTTTCAGAGGATCGCTGGCACATATTTTCATCCTGTCCTACCATATCACTATCTACTAGATTATCAAGCGGTCTCTGCAGACTTATTTCTGGGGGAGGCCGATGCACTCCAGGAGATATTTTATCAGGAGTTTTAGAAACATCAGTTTTACTATTGGGACTTTTGAAAGGGCTGGCAAACTTGCTGGGTGTCAGCCTTGGAGAACTCCGGATTGACAAATGAGGCGATTCTGGCACCTTGAAATTGTCCTCAGCCGCTCTGAGCTTCCTTGGTGATGGTGACCAAGAGACACACTTCCTGGGAGTCCAAGTGCTTGGGCTCATGAGCAGATGTGAACCAGTAGGAGACACACCATCAAGCAATACCTTGACTGGAGTCTTTAGGATGCCCTTCAAGGGGCTCATAACTGGAGTGTCTTTCTGAGGAGTACCCAGCACAAGGGTCCTTCTGGTTGGAGATCTAAAGGGGCTGCCCCTGAGGGCCATACAAGCCTGATGAGAGCTTCCCGCTACAGGGCTTTCTTTGACAGATTGCACCTTTGAAGACTGAGGGGTCTTAGGAGTTCTTTGGGTTTGAGGGGTCCGTGGTGTATTGCGCCCATTAGTGTCCCTTCCATGTTTGCTAGGTGTGTTTGTTGGCGTTTTAGTGGGACTCTAAAAGAAAGCAACAGAAGGGTTTTGGTGTGATAAAGCAAATTGTCTTTTACTTTCCTAAAACTAAATTTTGTATTTTAGAAATATTCGACTATCATTTCATTAAATAATAAATTCTACCTGCAGCAGCATTAGGCTTCAAATGACTGCCACAGATACCTAGGTATCACCTAGTCAGCTGAAGAAAAATATGGACAACCTACCTCAAAAACTTCCGATCCTGTGGACAGTCGTCTTCTGCTGGCTCTGGTTGCACCAGATTCAAAGAAAGTGGAAGGACCATTGGGGGACTGAGCAGCAGCAAAAAGAAGACGCATAGGAGAATGGACTGTTTCTAAATTAATGTTGCTTATTTTGCTGTCACTCAGAGGAAGCTGGGATGCAGAGAGAGCTCTATCCAGGTTCCGTGAGCGAGGCTGAGAACTTGAGTAGAATATGTTGGAATGGCGCCTAGCAAATTTCTTTATCCTTGGGCTTCGCCTTAGCTCTGCAATAAAGAGAATGTACACATAGTGAAACATCACTTTGAAGCCAATCCCCCACCACACTGTGCTACGTGACATATATTCTGCCTGCACTTTTCACACGTTTCCAATCATGGCAATTAGAAAATGCATACACTTTTTTTATGTACCTTCCTTCTGCCTTTAAATGTATTTTGTTGACAAGTAGACAATGATGTCATTAGTAAATTACCTTCTGCAGGCTTTACTGGTGATTCCTCTACAATGCAGTCCTCTGTTGGGGCAGATCTCCTATAATAGAGTTGTCACATTTTGCTATATTTTTGTCCAACACCAGCAACCATACTGGGTCAAACACCAGCTCAATTATATTTGAGATTATTAAATTTGCCAATATCTCCAAAGTATACCTTCCTGCTCTCTGTCTATACAGGAGACGATTTGACACTTGCTTGTGGAGGGGCGTCTCAGTGACCTTCTTTGTAAGAAGTCTGTGACCCTCTGAAAAGAGATGTTAAGCTCAATTTCTGTAAACAATGTAAACATCCCCAATACCAATAAAATAATGAAAAAGGCTGGGTATTTTAACATTAGCCAAAAGCTGGAAATTCTTTTAAGCTCTGTTTAAACAGCGTAAAATGTGCAGTAATTATGTTTACCTGCCGAGTCCTGAGAATGCTTCCGTTTCTTTCCTTCCACAGCAGACAAAGACTGACTTCTGGGAAGTTTAGCTTTCTTTGAGGGAGAAACCTTCTCCTGGTTGAAGAGATTTCTCCTCACCTTGGTCACCTCTATGGACATTAACGTTTTAGTAGCAATATTTGATTATCTAAATGTCTGCATATTAGAAAAAAATTAAAGCCCGTCCATAATACATCTGGAGGGGTCTTTGTATATTGTAGTCAATTAACAAAGACAATGGAACAATTATTTGTAGCATTACAATAATTACTACATAATAATATTCAAACCCGAAGAGGCCTAGCCCTTGGCTGTGACACAGCCATTGATTCATAATGGGTATGCAAGTATGAGATAAAGTAAACAAGGTCAGGGAAAGTAGCTAGTACCTTGTGTTGCTTGTTTCTGAGGGGCTGGTTCTGCAACTGGTTTCTCCAAAGCAACAGAGAGCTTAGGCTTGGTCTGTTCAGAACATAATTACTTAATTAAGACAGGCACAGTTGAAATACTGTAGTTATGGATCACATTGTATTTGCACATCCTTTTTATAGTATGCTTTAACCTACAGAGGCCAGGTGTTACATCCTACAGGCATTTTTGACAATCACTTCAATTGTCAAAAACAAATCAAAGCAACTCTGACACAATGAACTATCTATATACTGTATATTGATAATATGCACTTGTAACTCACAGCTCTGGTAGTCTTTTTAGGCATCTCTATCTGACGAAGACTCTGTGATGATTCAGTCATGCTCCGATGACGGGTCAACACACCATTCCTGATAAGCAGACAAAAAGACTTTCTTTACACACGTTGAAGCGAACATGACATTTGGTGAAATTATGTACTTCTACATAATTTCACCAAATCCTGGATTAAACGTTACATGAGAAATTAAATAATTAATTTCTAAACTATTTTTTGTTTTCATACATTTACATTTAACAGACACTTTTATCCAAAGTGACTTACAATTCGTAGCCTAAATTACTTCACCTATGAATTTACCAAAAATCATACATTTTCAACTTTTTTCTTCATGCACATGTTATTAATTTGAGGTTCTGGGGGTGCTTTGACAGTTATTTCCCCCCATAGAAACCCTATAACCTTTCTTTCCCTTTACCTCCTCTTGGTGGCAGATCGGTTACGCAGGTCCTGCAGGCATTCCCCACTGTCTGAGGCCAGGCTGATAGCAGCGGAGAAGGGAGGTGAAGAGCCGGAAGGAGACACACTGTCTTTAGCAACCGAGTCATCACTAAAGAAGTCAGAGGGCAGAACGGCCAAAAGGGCTACAGGGAGCTGTGTGCCTAGACTGTGATAGATGTCTCCAAGGACCTTGGGGATGGCTGTCATAAACCTGCCAAGACAGAGAATAGATGGACAAGAGATGAGATGTGTGAATCATTTCATGTAATGGTTATGGCTGACGAATTCACTACATATTGTGATTTAAACTATTAAGCAAAATTAAAAGTGTCAGTGATATGAAAACAGATGTTTTACAGCAATAAACAGCATTTTCAGTTTTAAAACAGACAAAAAGTTTATATTGTGATAAAAAAAATAAGCTTTAGTAATGCGTACTTGCAGATTTAATTAACAGGGAAGCAGGTGAACAATGAATGAACAGATGGAGTTTGTGTGCAAAACATCTAAAAAGGCACATTCCTGGACGAGATAAAATTCACTCACCCTGGAAGTATCTCTTCTTGCAGGAATCTGGTAAGGAAAACTGGGTCTTTGGTTAAAGATATAATCCTGAGCATATCAGCCACCTGCGGAAAAGTTATCAATTATCAGCAGATTTCAGGCGGGGGAAGCAGGGGATAAATCCCCCTCAATATTTAGAACACGTGCATTTGTCCCCCACAATTAAAAACATAAAATTATTTTTTCGTGTATGTGTGTCGAACCGCTCGACGGTGAGAGCCGTAATCCCCGGACTAGAGTCTTGGCTCGGACTGTTCAGGATATTTTAACGTGCTCAGTGACACGTCAGGGGTTGCCGTAGCACCACCCTGTCCAGCCCCCATTGCACACAGCCATATGGCTTACAACCACTTCCATGCGCACTGGTAAGAAATACCTCTTGTAACCATTGCCTGCTACAAGCTCGGCCACCTGCACACAGGGGGACACTAGACCCAATCGGCCAGTTCAGTCATTGCTTGTGTGTAGATTTGAATTTTGGAACCTACGGTTTTTGTTTTCCAGAATTCTTTAGGAGGTCTCAAACAAGGTCTCATTCTCTAATAGATTTGATCAATATTTTAATCGGTTATGGCCAAAATGGGTTGTATTATTCTTTTAAGTCAGCTTCTATAACATAGGTGAGATGTTGTTCAGGAAGTCTTGCAAACAAAAACAGCTTTGTCAGCTCCATCTACAATTATAGCAATTGGAATTAACATCAGCCAACATTGACACTAGACATGTTGGCAGCCAAGTTTGTTTGACGCAAGCTACAGCACTTTGGCAGGTAAACACTATTTGGACTTGTGACAGGGGTGCAATATAGTGAAAGTGATTTAAGGAATCCACCAGCCACTGTGGAGCAAAAAATTAGTTCCTTGCCTTGGCTAACTGTAGCAACCATTTACAGTTAGTAGTAAGTAAGCAAGTAGCCTACCTCCTCAACCATTTTGTCTGCATCCAGGGAGTCCGGCTGCTCTGACAGGAGGAGCTTACATACCTCCAGTCTCAGTAATGCCTGAAGCTGGCACCTAGGATGGAAATCAAAACCAGCAATTAACAGCTTCAGTATAGAATAAAATCATATTTCCAGCCATTATTTATCCATTTAGCTTGGCATATTGTAAATGTTCAACAACACCTCAATCCTCACAAGTGCAGGCTGTAAAAACAAGTCATATCGATTTTTCACTCTGGGACATTGAAGCAGGTTCATGTGACCCACTCAAGGGCACTGAATGGTGCATTATACTCTATTACTGGGAGAGAATGCACTCACTCTCTGACTTTGCTCTCAAAATCAGAGACAGTGCCATAGAACTGCCTGATGGACTTGCTGGACTTGAGCAGGTGGTGCTGAATAAAGACAGAGGACATCACCTGCAGGTTGAAGACATACAATTATATTCAGATTAGCAGGATTGAGCTTTAAAGACTAATTAAACTGTACTTTATATTTTTTGTTCTTTATAAAACTTTAAATACTTATTAATCCATACTATAATTTAAACATTTCTGCAACAACCGCATGGAAAAGAGCATAATCATATCTAGCCTTTGAAATTCTTACTCTGCCGTTTCCCCAATAACAAGACACAGCTCCCCCTTGCACCCACCCTCCCACCCAACAGAGCATTTCACAATGCTGGTTTGTTGAAACAAGCGAGCCCCTCCCTCACACAAGCAACAAAATTCAGGGTTCTGGGGCACTAAAATGTAGCCGAGGAGTGTCTCTTAAAGATTATTGTTCATCAACAACATCAATCCATTAAGTTCATGAGAAAGTTTATCACCTCAATGTTGGGTTTGGCCACAAGAAAGGTTTTGACAGCATAGAAAAGCAGCTGGACACCAGAGAGGAGAGAGGCGTCTCTCTCTCCCACAGTCTTCTCATAACTGGACTTCAGGTAGGCGAGCAGGTCTGTCTCACACTTAAAGTCTGGTGAAGAGGTGAATATCCATGTTAACGTTTGTTGTGTATGTTATAATATGTACATTGGCTTTTTATCAGGATTAAAGATTCACCCACAATATTTCTGATCTTATCTTTCACTCAATCAATCGATCAGTGACAAGTAGTTTGTGTATGAGGTGAGTGGCGCTTACTAAGAGGGTCCCCTGCTCCAGTCTTTTCTTTGTCCCGCGACAGCCTCTTCCCTGGCCTGTCTGCTACCCTGCCCTCCGACCCCTGCGGCTCCATCTCCGCCTGACACTTCTGGGCCTTTACGTTGAGACGAGCCACATTCAGCATCTGCAGTGAGCGACTCATGGTCTTCATCTTCCGTTTCACCGGTGTGCGCTGTGCACCGCCTGCAGGGCCATTAGAATTGGACACCATTGCACATTTCATTAGGAATACGTTTAAAACTAATTGAGTATAGGATCCTGAAAAATGGACAGAACCCCAGAGATGCAGCTTTCTTACATTTGTTGGTCCTCCTGTCTCCCAGGCCTTGGGAGGTCTGGTAAAGGTCTCCTAGTCTGCTGACCAGATCCAGTTGGAGACCAGACAGCTCTTCTCCCTGACCGTACACATCCCTCGGCTCTGGCACTGCATGCAATAGACTGAATATACCATTTTCATTAAGATGGAGTAGATTGCCAATGCAAATACTGTACTTTCTGTTTATACACTGTACTTTGTTTATTATAACATTTACTTAACTACATTTTTAAAATAATACCTCATTGACTCCATTAAATGAGAACTGATTCCCGATTGGTCGGACTGAGGAAACCAGCTCTCTATCAGACTTGAAGTCCGTGGTCTTGACCACTGACTGAGTTGCTGTTGGGCCCACTCAGGAACCTGGGGTTCTTTTAAAAGTTCTATGGAATAATAATAAAAAGATTTTAAAAAATAAACAAACATTCACCTAATTCATACTAGGGCATTTACAAAAGACATGAAAGAATCACCCACTTATTAAAGCACAATTTCATAATCCGACCTCATTAATAACTGATCATCAGAAATGTGTAAGATAAATATCTCTGCATCTATAGCACTTGGAAAAATCAAATACCTTTTCATGGACTGAATATGGTACAAAGAGGTCTTTAAACATAAACCAATGTCAAGATTTTTTATAATTCAATAAAAGTCTTTCCCCAAAATACTGTATAATTCTATACCAGTTTTTACATAAGCCTTAGTACATTTAGACTAAGAGAACACATTTGTTGGGTGCAGTGGTAAAAAAAAAAAAAACTCTTACCCTCTCCCTTGTCACACTCTTCCTCCATGATGTCATAGACCACACCCAGGACGCTGTTCACTACATCAGGCAGATCAGTAGATTCTTTGGTTATGGCAGGGGTGATGACATCTGCACTAAAGGGCCGTTTGTCCGTGGTAACTCCATTCCAGAGGACAGTGAGCAGAGCAGTGACGGCCGACAGCGGGGAGAAGATGGCTGAACACATCAGGTGGCCATCGCTCACGTCAGCAAACTGGGGCGGAACAGGTTTGAGAATTCAACTAAATGGCCCCTATACACTATTGTTGCATAATATTACAGTGGAGACTGACTTGGCTGAATTCCTCACCATGTGCAGGTGTTGAGCAGAGAGCGCCATCAGGAGTCGATGAAAGGCAGCCTTTCCCTCATCCCCTTCACTGAGGCACTGCAGCACCCAGGACTCTGAGGACACCTCTGTTAGTAATGAGTCATCCCAGCCATGCACTACCCCTTTCAGAGACACAGCCACCGGCTCTGGGAGAAGCCTCTGTCTGCAGGACACTGGTTCTGCCAAGATGTTGCAGCTCTGTGTGGCTTCATCTGTTTGAGAGTATAATATACAAGAATTACTTACTTTTCTTCATCCGTTGTCATTACCATCTCCATCATCAAATTCTGCTTTTGTTATAATTTAGCCTCTAATTTTGTGCAGTCAATTCAACGACACATATACTTTCAAAATAGTGTGAATTGCGTTTGCAAACAAATTATGCATTTTATTGTGACTATTCATAGATACAAAACATTGACTCCTACCATGTATTATTACTAACCTTGAAACCAATGCAAAGCCCCTCCTAAAGCAGGAAAAGCCTGATGGTAATGTTGTTGAGAAGACAGGAGATATCCAATGCTCGACTCTGGGGGAAAAGCCTCTCTCCTCAGACGCAAGTCTGACTCCAGGGATGGCTTCTGGGTGCAGCACAGATTCAACAGAGCATCCAGATGGATCAGTCTGCCACCCAACTGCCCCAGCACTTCTGACAGCTTCTCAGAGCCAATGTGGTCATCACACCTCATCACCTGACACAAAACAAAATCGTGTAAAGGTTACATGATGCTTGAAAATTGCAGTTCTGCTGAATATTTAGAGATATTGTCCATAATTCACACTGGGTTGGGTGGTAAACAGCTCGTTACTGGCTGGTAAAATGCTCTGTGGTGATTTATCAGGTTGTTACATTGTTGATCATTCCAAATTCAGCTAAGGCAAGGACATTTACTTGGAATTTCTGAGAAGAGAAATCCCAGTTGTTTACTTGCCCAAGGTACAGTAATACAGCAGCAACATATAAAAACGAGTTGATTTTGCTGTATTCGTTTCCTCACCTGGAGATGTGAATTATTGTCAACCCAGTGCAACAAAACTTGTCGCTGGACCAACATTTCACGGAGCGCCCGAGAGGCAATGTGTTCCGACATATCTTTGTGCATATCACAGTTTTGAAGTTCTACATAGTCTTTAAACTGTTTCCTCGAAAGTGGGCACTGAGAGACCAGAAACAACAGATTTCGACCCTCGCCAGAAATATCGTCCTCTTGTGAAACGCCAACCTTGCTAACCTTGCCAAACTTCCTAGGCCTCAATGACAGTTTAGTAGGAGAAGTGATGTCTGGTCTGTCCCACTGGAAATCCAGAAGAGCCTCTTTCAGTGCATTTTGAACCGAGACACAGGGACTGACGTGATGTTTCTGCTGAGCTGAACAGTTTCTCTCGGGTAAATCCAGTTTGGCTTCAAATTCCATCTCAAAGTCCTCAAAGGCTTTGTCCCGCAGCTCTTTAAAATCTGTGCCCCTGGATATGAGCTTAGCATTGCGACTTGCCTTCGAATGGAAGAATTTGTAACCCCAGCGAACCTTCTCAAATCCATACTTATAGCCGAAATGCAGGAGAATCCGCAGTATTCCTTGTTTGACGGGGTGATGTTTGACACCTGACTGGGCACTCGACTCATGATCTCCACAATCCACGTCTATCACAAATACCAAATTGTGCAAAGCCATAACTTCATGTGGAAAATGGCATTTAGGCTAACGTTACATCGACGAGAAAACTACAGGAACAAGCCACTTTCGTGCCACTTTTTCAACATTAGCTAAACGAAAGGTAAAGACGCTAGCCCACAAACCGTCAACTAGTTGTTGTTACAGATACAATAATGTAACGTTAGCCATAGTAGCACAATACGAGTTATTTAACATGACACGCTGTAATGAGTGCCAATTTAGCGATTTAAAAAATAAAGCCCCCATATAAAGCAATTTATATATCTGCTAATTTATACGAAACTATTATTATCTTATAATATTATCTACATTACTACGGACTATCTAAACATATCTGTTATTCGCCATTTTCTTCTTCTTCTTAACTGTTCGCGCTCCTTGGACCAGGGTCATCCCATTCACTGTGATAGGCAGCGTCATGTAGAGTCACTATTCTGATTGGTCTAGAAAAACCCAATACTAGCAGGTGATTTGTCAACCCGTTTATTTTAACTTGTGATTGGACAAATATATCTGGAGCAAAAAGTTTTTGAAAGACACGCTGCTCCGATCACGTTGGTGTTTAACAAAACTACACACACACCCACAAACACACACAGATATACACAGTTGCTGTCCTGGGGCAAATATGTCATATCGCTATGGTACCGCTAGATGGCAACAAGACGCTACGGAAAAGTGACCTACAGTCATGCACGGTGTGCTGGATCACGGAGGTAATAGCCTAGGGCCCTATACCATATTGATGAATATAAATTCGAACTAATTTACCAGAGGATTAAAACCATCCTGTGTATGGGAATGACTCAGAATTAATAATTAATGTATAAGTAATAAAATGGTAGCAGTCTAAGATATTGAACAAACTTTTATTGATATGAATTCTAAGCAAAAGGTAAGCTTTTTCCCATATTGTTCAAAACATGGCCAATACAATGTGGTCTGGCTATAAATAGGGCTAGTTGGTTAGTTACGCTGACCTACTAGTGATGCAATGAGGCTGGCACATGGGGAAAAAAATACAAAAATAGGCAAAGGACATGAGGGCACTAGGATTTTTATCCAATGAGTCCACTGGAGAAGGCTTTTTATGGTATGCCAAGTGACTGACCCCTCCACTCACCCATTCTGCCTAAAATGGATGGAATTATTTTCTTGTTCAGAACATTTAAGAACAAATATTTTCACAAGAGTTTGCTGTTTATATAAAACAGTATGAATACTTGTATACTATATATTTAATGTTCTCTTAAGTGTGGCATTTACAACTTTAGGCATTACATGGATGATGTAAGTAATAATTTTATATACATTGTGTGTAATGTCTAAAAAAAATTTACATGTCATTGCACAATGCTGCAACGTGCTTTACAATGGGGAAAAAAAATATAAGCAGCATTTTCTGTTTTCCACAGACTACCACAGCTGGAAAACAAAGCATTAGTGGGTCAGGTTCTGTTTTGCATGCGTAATCACCTCTTTTCTGTGGCAGTAGAGGGGAATGAAGAGCTTACCACAGCTTGAAGAGAGAGAGAGAGAGAGAGAGAGAGAGAAAGAGGAGGTGAAGGACAGAAGATGAAAGGAGCCTGGTGAAACTTCCAGTTGTTTTGCTTTCCGAGGACTAGACTAGACGTCACTGTTACCATGAGATCCGGTCATACATGTTTAAGGAAAGGTGCTACTGGTAACTGATATAGACACTCAAATGAAAAGATGAATATACACATAGGACACACACATAAAATATGCATGTATTCTGGCCACACATTTGTTTTCCTATGTCACCCATGTCATAAATACTATTAAGGGGTCAAAAGTTCATAAGTGTCATTTATTGAGCCAGGGCTGGAAGCAGAAGCATATTTATATATATATACCAAATGTCAGGGGTGTCAAACTGCCGTCACAGGAGGATAGGCTAAGGAACACAGGATGTTTACTTTAACATTTATATTCACTTTAACATTTGTGTGTACAATCTTTGTATATATTGTTCACTATTTATGGCTAATTGTGGCCATCCAATAATAAATTACACTTTTACCTTTTACATAGTATCAACAGCACAGATAAGCCTACTAACTTTATTTATCTCAAACTGCAGGCTTATATAGGAAATGTTTTTATCATAACTTGTTTGTGTTTGTCTCTACAACTACTACAATTACTGTATAACAATACAACAAGGACATTCAGAAGGTCATATTACAGCATATTCGTTAATAACACTTTGAATTCATCACTATAAATGTCAATAGATTCATCAAAATGTCATTACAGGGGAGGTGTACACATGAGTACACCTCATGGTTTGTGCAAACCTGGGCACAAAAGTATCCGGAAAATACTCATACTCAAAATTCTCCTTCTACTGCCCATACGGGTATAGTTGGATATTAGTTATGCTGTTATATTGTACAAGAACAGTATCATTGGAAAGACTTTGATGGTAGAGGCAGTGTGATGCTTTGGGCAATATTATGCAAGAACGAGTTCAAGGTGTTTACTTGGTCTCCAAATTCCCAAGATCTCAATCCAATAAAGCATTTGTGGGATGTGCTGGACAAACAAGTCTGATCCATGGAGGCTCCACCTTGCAACTTACAGGACCTCGACAGGTCAGGGCTGTTTGGGCTGCAAAAGGGGGACCTACACAATATTAGGCAGGTGGTCATAATGTTATGGCTGATCGGTGAAGTTTGAAGCAAATGCTGTTTGGTTCCTAAAAGCAATCAATAAAATCAACTTTGGAGAGGAGCTAATAGTGGTAACTTGATCTTATGAGTTGCATTCAGCCTTTGTTAACAACCAGTGGTCTACAAAGAGCATACACGAGCAGTGATCTGTAGAAGCTGTGGCACACACGTTTGGTCAGTTAACAGTGTAAACTGCAACACAGACAGGGAAGTAAAATGTAAACTGAAAACCTGCAGCATTTATAAATATTACCTTTAACCATAGTGACATTTGCACACCAGGATGTTTAGATGACATTGTTTGAAGTGCACTATGGTGATGACAATCCCTTAAATACAGCCTCATTTGCCAGACATTACGAAACTGAGCCAACAGCACACTGTCTTGAGGGAAATGCCCATGGCTTATGCCAGGTTCATTCTTCTTATAGAGTATGTGGTGATTCTTGGTGAAAAGAGCACATACAATTAAGTAAACAAAAAAAAGTTAAAGTTAAAGTTTTCAAAACACTCATAAAGACTATCAGCTATCACTATCAGCACATAAGTCATTTGGACCGCAAATATGAAATGTATGCTTAGTTAGCTTTCCAAATTGTTTTATCTCAATGTAAAACAACATGCTGTGTGGTTGTTTTGTGGCAAGTCATGAACAAGGAATTTGCCAAGTATATCAATACTTTGATGATAAAATCTTTGGTTCAGGCTTGAGGAAACACAGATCACAAAACTAGTAGGCCTATATTCTCCAAAAGTTGAATTCATGCATTATGGGTACAAAGTGTAGCACTGCAAAATGCAGTAAACACTACATTGAAATAGCCCACCTGAAATGTAAACAATATTTTATGTAAAGTAAGAAAGTCAACAAAACACTTCTTATTATGTCTTATAATGTCCTATTATATCTTATTATGTAAGACATGATGAGCTGTAAAGGCAACAGCCTGATGTTGACATGATCAACAACATAATCGCTTTTTATAGCACTTACTAATTCACAGAAACTCCTGCATAGCAACATTCCTACTGAGTGGATCCTTGTTGCTCTATCTAGGTCAGTGACAGGGTGAGCTATTGAGATTCTTCTAATGCTGCATTGATCTATATCCCCGCATGTGGGCCAAAGTGGCATTAAGGCCTAATAGATAAGACCATTCAGAAGGATGTCTCTTCAGGCGGATGTTATGTTGTGTCTGCTGTTGGCCCATCCTGATGTCTGTAGATCAATGGAGTTGTTGTCTGAAGTATTGTACACACTACTTGTTAACCTATGGGGTTTTACAAGGACAGAAACAACAAGGAGACACTGCATTAAATGCCCCCGAGAGGGCTGGACTACTTGATATACAGGACCTGTGCACATATGCTCAAGAGACCCTTAGGAGCACTACACACAGCTGGTAATAGCGATTTACTGTATTTGATTTGCTACATTAAAACTACACTAAAACCTGAACTACTGGGATGCAACCAACTCCCGGTTGGCTCTATTCTACTGCCCACCAAATTTGGAGCTAGCAAGTCTGTATATTTCCTCTATGTTATGATATAGAGGCATAAATAAGTTAGCTTCATGTGCGTTTACCCTGTTGGTTGCTTTGTGGCTTTAAGCTCTGAGAAATAAGGGAATGTCTGCTGACTCTGTTGAGAATGAACAACCTGTAAACAAAGTGTGAGGGTCAATCATTTATAGTGACACTTGTACCAGGATATGAGGGAGATAATGCAGTACCATTATTCAAATAAAGGTTAATTTCACGCACTCTACATCATTACATTTTGCCCCAATTTATCACCACAGCAACCGTATAAGAAGTAGGTTACTGAAGAAAGTGTTATAAAATGTGCAGGAATGATTTGGATCAGCCAATCTGTCACCTGACACAAGATGACAAATATGTCCTTGTTTTGACGTCTCTCTCTTTCCCTCTCCTTCTTTCGCGTTCCCTCATTCCCTTAGAAAACGCTTAGTGACGCAAATGCCCCCAGAGTTGCTTTGTCACACATTACCAGACTGGCAATCTGCTGCTCTGGATGTGGTTAAGTGTGACAGCTCTTCGAATGTGGGCCAGGCGATGAGTCGGGATGTTTTGCTGTGTGTATGTGCATGTGATAGTAAATGGTAACGAAGGAGAGAGAGATAGCAAGAGAGACATACACAACCAGAGAGAGGTGGCATGGCTCATAGGACGAGGGACAAAAGACAAAAACAGAAATAGAGTGACCTGTCTGTGGACTCGTCTACTTCCAAATGGCTCTGGTCTATCCCTCAGATTGGTAGTGGCTGTGTAGTGGTTGTGTAGTGATTCCACTGAATGTGGTTGTGTTTAGTTTAATTGCATAGCCATTTGGGTCAGGGTTGACATGCCTAGAGACATTGCAGCACTACAAACAGAATAGTAAAATACAGACAATAGGGCCATGCATGTGCGCACACATGTACACGTGGATGTAGCTATGAAGCTATTCTTTTATTTCTTTCATCTTTTCTCACACATACATCTGTCTTAGTCAACTGTTTTTATATTATATTGTATTTTAGATTTATTTGTGTTTTTACTTTCATTGTTTTAAACTTTTATACTGGCCCACCTTTAATGTAAGATTTCCTTGAGTGTCTTGAAAGGCGTCCCCCAAAATGAAATATGTTATTATTATTATTATTATTACCCACAAACATTTAAGCCAGTCTATCATTTAACCTTTTCAACCTATTTTACGTTGAGCCATTTGCAAGTTAAGCAGATTCTCAGCTTAAACCCCCAAAGCACCGAGTCTGTTCGTAACCCACTGCTGACTCGCACAGGGGATGAAAGTCATCACGTTTCACAAGTCATTTTAGTGGATTAGGAGAAGAGAGTTACAAGCAACATGATTGATAGCTGCAAAGGGTTTCTCTCTGACTCCCGAGGGTACGTCTTTGAGTTGGCCGCTGCCAACCTCACATTACTGAATACGTCATGAGTATAAAGTAGACCCTGAGTAAGTAGTAGGGACCAGGCCATTGTTTTTCCTCAAGAACAGAATTGGTGGTTGCAGGCTATAACGCCACTCCATTGCAAACTACCCTATTTTCTTCCTTGTAGCCTTGTCTTTCTGCAATTTGCAATAGTGTGGTCAACAACGGTGCTCATAAGGTACCTTAAAATTTATATAAATATATAAATATATAAATTTAGAAATTTAGAAATCCACTACAATAGCAATACCAATATAGACAAAAGTTATTTGCAAATATTTATTACGATGTGATAACATAATAACAAATGTGAATAATGGAACAAATATAAAGTAGCTATTTTTCTGCTAATGTCCTGTAGGTGACTGAAGATTTTAGAAAAAGCAATGAGTTAACTTCTAGATTTACACTTGGTTATAAACATTAGAAGGCTAAACATCTTGACAGTTGGAAAGGCATCATTCTCCTTTGGTGAAGAGATTGGTGGAGATTCTCTCATTATGAAGGTGAAAATCACAAGCCCAACCCCTTGGCAATGGATTTTTGTGCTATAATATTTAAATGACAGCCAGGTCTTTTTAACGCACAGTATCATTCATTTCTCTGTCCTTGCATTAACAGTTATGTGGTAAACCCAAAAGCAGACAAGATCCACAGCCCTGTGGCTGGTCAAATAGAAAATCAGTAAAACAACATCTCAATGGTAAAAAAAATAGGAAAATCTTTCATACTCAAGTTTTCCCATACAGTTCTAAAGTCATTAACAGTAGAAAAGGAATATATCTGAAGAGTCATAGCAGGGTGTATAACTCTGCGTCACATTTACATTTAGTATATTAATGCAATCGGCCAGTGGAGCTGGTGTAGATTTCTTTAGGAATATGCATCGAATGCATGTTATAGCAACATACTATACCAATACATTAGTATGTACTCTGCTGTATAAAGCAATAGCGCTTAATGACAGCAGCTAGGAACAGGCTGACAAACAGTCCAGTGTGGTTCAGTTCAGAAAGCCCTCAAGGCAAAAGCATGGGGAGCTGGCATGTGACCCCAGGTGGTGGGCATGCCGTGTACCCCTCACTGGGCAGAGTCAGAGTCACTGGAGTCCATGCTGGCATGTGTGGGTATGGTGGTGAGGCTGTGGTGGAGGGCCTGTGTGCTCCGCCGCAGGTTCTCCAGGGACTGCAGGAAGGAACGGCGTGCCCTCTCCTCGTCCAGGGGCGAGGAGCCTTCCTCCTCCACCTCAGCAATCTCAGCGAAGGTGACCGGCTGTGTCTTGAAGCGGGCCTCGCGGGGTCGCCGGGAGCGGCTCCTGCCCCGGGCGGGAGCCTTGGGCACGGGCAGCTGCTGGGGGAACTCCTCCATGGTGGAGGCCAGGAGATGGGCTGGCAGGAGCTGGAAGCCAGAGGCCTCCATGGGTCTCTGACGCACGGCAGCCATAGCTGGGAGCTGGACAGGTGCTAAATCAGTTCTTCTAGCAATCAAATGCAGCTGGTAGAAACAGCAGCTTGATTCTTCCCTCCCCAGAAGTTCTTCTGGTGTCTTCTCTGTGAAACAAAGCCCTTGTATCAGACAAAACAACACAGCAAAAGTTTGCCCAGTGTCAACAAACACTTGTTAAATCTCCCAAGCCTAGACAAAATGTATCTCACCAATAATAAATAAATTAAGTTAAGTTGAGTTAGTCTGGCGGGTCTCCTCTGATTTCAAAACAGCGGCCGTGTTGGCAATCTCTCGCTGACTGACAATCTCTCGGTTGTCGTTCTTCGCTCTGCATGTGTCTCCCCAGCACTGGCTTTTATAGCTGCTTAGAACCAGTCAGCCTCAGCCACCCTCTCCCCACCTCCTCTCTCAGGTCCCTCCCATGTCTCTCCGCTCCTCCCTGTCCTAGTTCCGGCTCCTGTGGCAGACAGCCATCAGACTGACAGAGTGGGAGATTGAGAGAGAGAGAGAGAGAGAGGGAAAGAGAGGTGGGTTTGTGTGAGTGTTTGTGTGTGTGGAGGGGTTACAGAAGTGCAGTCTTATGCATGGATATTTAAAAAAAATCTGAATATGTGTATCAATCAATCAATCAATCAATCAATCAATCAATCATTAAACACCATGCAATGCATGATGTACACACATCAGCTGATCAGCAGGTCATGCTGGTCCCTGTGTTTGTAATTGAAGCCCGCCTCTCACCCTGAGCATGCAAACCATGCCTAGCATGCCTATAGTAAGACACAAACCCACAGGACATACATTCCCGCTGTGTGTTGAGGAAAGCTCAAGGTCTTTCATTGGTTTACCAAAGATTTCATTGCCAGCAACGACCGCAAATCAATTTGAACTTGAACTATAGGCCGGTGTGCCGGGAACCAATACACTTAAAAGCCATCATCTGAGTGATTGTATCATGTCATCTCTGCTGTAAAAGTAATGACTAAAGTTAGCTTGTAACGTCAACGCTGCACTGAACATCGGTGGGGGATGAGTGGACTTTCCTTAAAGAGAGATCTCGTGTGGTTTAAAGTGGGTGAGTCCTTGGCAAGGTGGGTCCTTCACATGCTAAGGATTTTACATCACAAGGATAAGGATAATTGCCCTGTAACGAAAACATGCGCACGCACACACACACCGCCCAGAGACAAAGGAAAGGTCACCACTATAATGTTTCAACGTAATTGGGCAATCATATATTTTGTTGTTACACACACACATACTTTTGCTCTACCATGTATATCATACCCTCCCACCCCAAATAACATCACCACCATAAACTTGCACATGCTCCCTCACTCTATTTTTAGTACGGTATCTATGGTGACCTACTACCAGCTCAAAGCTGTGACATCACATGACAGTTTTGCTTGGTCATGTGTGTCAGTGCATGCATGTGTTTGTGTGTCAGTGCCTGTGGCACACACGCACTGTCCACACAGATTTCTGGCCTTTATCTGTGCGTGGCACGGCTTTTATTCACGCTTTTGCCAACAGTTGACATGCACATGGGTCTTAACACTGCCCAGCCTGCAACTAGTGCATAAGTCCGAGAGCTTCCACGTGGAGGCTCTCGGTCACTCCTCGTCCGTCCCCCTCAGCTGTGTTCCTTTACTGTTTAAAAGAGGGACAGGTGATTACTGACTGCCCACACCTGTCCCTCAGTCCCGTGAACCACGCCCCCACACGTTCCCTCTCACCCGCATCAGAGCCAAACCACGCCCACACTCCCACAGTGCCCATTTCATTTAGTAAGACTGCAGTGTATAAGCTCTCCTACATTTAGTCCAGCAAGTGTCATCAAGTGGCCAATTTTCCACAGATTTGTTTGGTCAATTCTGGCAAATAGGCCCATATTAGGGTAGCACCCTGTGTAGATGTATCCACATAACAGCAAGTAATACCTTATTGGTAATATTATTGTATCTAGTTGTCTTGTATTTTAAAACAATACCTGCTATTTAATTATATATGATGCATAGGCATGTTGACTTTACCAGCAGAGCAGAAGCAGAGGCAGCTGGGAAATAATCCTCCAGGCATTCCTGGATGCCTTGAAATAGACAGGCTTTCAGCTTGCCCTCCAGCCCTCTCCTTGATCACCATCCTCTCATTAAGACCTGTCTCACCTTCAGATAACTGGAGAAAGCTAACATGCAGTACGTAAAGATGCTAGCCGTTACTAACTGAATGATGTTAGGGGCTTTAGATGTGTCCCTTTAACAAGCAGAAATGATTTAGATAGACTGTCCGGGAAGCAGATAAACAGAATTTTACGAGATTTACATGGCGAAAAACATAAATAAATAAATAAATAGACTAGAATAAATATGTTTAAAAAAAAGACATTGACTTCAGAAGAATGTTAATGCAGTTATGCTTGGCATTTTAGATTTTTATATATTTTGAATTTATAACTTCATGACACAGAGGCAGGTCGGGGAAGGTAATGTGAAAGGCCAACAGACGGCACTTAGACAGCACAAGCCTTTCCACAACAATAACTTGACCTGAGCCTCGGCAATGCAGCTGATTGCTTGTTTGTATCAGTGCAATCAAGGCCATCATTTGGCAAGGACAGAAGCAAAAAAAAAAACATGTTTGATGAAACCTTTGTGTGCCCTCTTAACCCTTTATTCCAATGTGGATCTCCTCAAACACCTACACACACGCGTGTAAGGAGCTGGTAACTTTTCTTGGTTCTTGTAACTTCTCACTGTACTTCTAATGTCACTCTTTATTAGAGACAGGGACACGGACAGAAGAAAATAGAACCAACCAACTTCCCAACCAATTAAGATGGTAGTAACAACATTTAAATAGCTTTAATGTCAGACCTGAAAAAGTCCAAATGTTTAGGTGATAATAGCTTTATCACATTGCTCTTATTATGGCTCAGAGGAAGACCACATTTAAACAGACGGAAAAAAAAGGGAACAGAGCAGAAAGGTAGGAAAGCCCATTAGCCAGGCCTGTGAGGTCGAGAGGTGCGGAACACGCCACGGGGCACATTCCCAACCTTGCGGATCACCCTGTACCCACTGTGTTGATACACCCCATGTTACCATAGCAACCCTCCCTAAATGTCAGGGCACGGCAGAGTGGAGGGGAACCTAAGTTGGTAAGCCACAAAATGGGTGAGTATGTGTGTGTGTGCTTGAAATACTATAGAGAACCACTTTCAGCTCCACAAATTGGAATGAGCACTGAAAGGAGGTTAGAGATTCAGCCAGAGGTTGGGTACGGACTCAAAGCCCCTACAGGTCACTGTTGACATTTTTTGCAATTTAGTGACATCTTTTGTTGAAACTAAATTACCCAAGTAACCAAATGTATAGTTACCAAAGCAATCTTTGCATGTGCAAACGTACTTACTTATATAGATCTGATTCCGATTCTACATATAAATGTAAAGAGTACCATTTCTCAATAACAGTAACCACCTGGCCAAGTATCAAATGACCAGCAATACAACACACATAATAGAAGGAAGATTTAAAAACAAGAGAAAGTTAAATAAACATGCAAGTAGGTGCACGCAAAGCAAAAGAAGGGCGGTGGTCTCAGAAGTGTGGAGTATCTGGGAAAAAGTCATTTCAGTCATTTCAGTCATTTGCCCCCGACAAATGGATGTGTGTACATGTGCCACTGGAGCCTTTCTAAAAACAAGTTGTGGTTGTGTGTTGAAATGTTTTTAAAGGTCCCTGTGGGATCCTGCTGGAGGAAGCAGGGCAGACGGTGCAGTTCAACAGTGTAAATAAACTAACAGAAACCCTACAGGGGGTTAGCCCGACCCCCCTGGGGCAGTCGGGAAGACCCCATGGGCACAACATGGCTATTTATAAACAGGGTCTTCGGTAAGGGGAGGCATCCAAATCTACATACACGGTTTCCATTCAAACTGAACATGACAGGAGGCCACTTGGTAGAAATGACGTTCAGAGAGCAAATATCAGTCACAATATTGGGAAATGGCTATGAACGTCATTCAATAGATGACTATATACCATATACACACCAGACCTACACACAAGAAAGCGTCCTGTCAATTCAAAATCAAAGGTTTTTCTCCCATGTGAGGTTTATTTGAAAAGGTACAGTAATTGATTGTATTATATAATTATGTTATACTATTCATGTTTTAAATACTGTGCATGAAAAGGGATGTGGCTACCACCAGGCTACACAGTCAGATATGCAATCCTTGCGCAGTCAGTTTAAAAAACAACCCCACATGGGTGCATTAGAATCCACTGCCAAGTCCTGTAGAAGGCACTATCCTCGTGTGTCTATTAGACACATGAGGTGTCTATTAGCATGAGGTTTTTACCAGGGTGCCAAACCTCACACAGCAAAGGAAGGACTCCAGTTACCAGAAGGCAACGTCTTCTACCAGTTAGAGAGCCATGACTCTCCTGAGGTAGTGCATGTTCCATTATACCATAATTAGAGACGGGGTGTGGAAAACACAAAAATAGTGATTAGAGTTATATATTATTAGCTATAGCGCTTTTACTGGAAATGATGAAAATATTGTGATTTAGCAAATTTTAGACTAGATAGTTTTAGAGGAAACTTTTAAAAGTATGCAGCACAATACAATAGCACATCATGTGGGCAACATTAACTATGTAATGTATGCTTTTTCCTCTGTCACATGGCACATCAGGGAGCTTTATTAAATTGACAATGAAGTTACAGCCTAATTGGGGTTAATCTGTGGCAGGAGTACCAGAGGCTTAGGATATTTAAAAGGGAGGTAATAGTAACCAGGCTTCGTGTAAACCCAACCATTTCCAGCTTAAGAAAACAGGTGCCAGGGTCAGAGGATAGCAAACACTGGCCAACACAGGAATGCCAGGAAGCTTACTTAGCTAACATGCCAAATACCAAATAGTAAAATGGAAATGTCAACAATTACAAACAGGGTTCAGGTGCTGCTTATTTTAGGTTATTGCTCATGCCCACAGCAGCCTACGTTAGCAAGTAGTGTTTTTTTTTATTATTAAGAAATGTGTCTCTAGGCACAGTAACTGCTACGGTCATTTGAGAGTTCCAGACCAGTCACATCTTGGGTTGTGTCTAATACTTCAATGTTCCCTTCAGGGACAAAATGTGCCACAACAGGCCTGTTTGAGGCTAGCTTTATGGAGTCTGGAGCAAACCAGACATCTTCTCCCCCTCGTTGCGGCTGACAAAGGACCTGTGACCCACTCACGGGAAACTCTCTTTCGCAACATCACAGTATCTTAATTGAGGAGGTAATAGGCAGTGCACCCATTACCCAGCACAAAGTGCCCTGTCTGCTCACAGATGCAGGCAAAAAAAAACCCGTATTGCAGATTCCAAGTTGGTGCGAGGGGGGAAGAGTTTGGTGAGCTAAAAACATTAGAGCTGGCTATTAGCCCAGATGTTTGGGGGAGCATGGGGACTTAGATTAGTTGTCAAAACAAAGCAGCAGAACCAGTGGTCAGCCATATACTGCCATCAGTCACATGGCACTTTATGGCTGCATACACTGTGTGGCGATAATATTGAAAATAAGAAATATTATTTTGTCTTTTAACTATACTGTATATATTGATAGCAGTGTCCACAGAGTAAGCAGTAGAGAATTTAAATCCATCCTTAAAGTACAATAAAAAATAATAGTGTGAAAATGGTTTTAAAATATTTAACAGTGTTAAGATACTGTAACATTGTGCGAGCAGAGAGTGCTGTATGTACAGCACACTGCAACTTATAAAGAAATAGGTTTATTTTTTCCAACCCAACTGTCATTATACCTAAAGCAACTCAGAAATCCCTAAATGGTCCCTCTCCTTGTCCTTAAAACTAAAATCTGTCTCTCTAGTGGTTAACCACAGCAACAGACATGGTCATCCAGGAAGCCTCTGAGGCATCAGAGCTTGAGAAACTAATACCAGACAAACAACTATTAATATCCTGTGGTGTTGATTTGGTATGAGTGGTTGGCATGCTCCAGCAACCTGATGTGGAACGGACAGTGACTCTGTGTCCAAATATGAAGGTAATGTAACATCACCATGTATCAGACAGGCTACCTAAATAAAATGTTGTGTGTATGTTGACTCTGTAATAGGTTTATTTTTGTAGCATTAACCAACTGCAGTCATAATCGGAATGAAGGGCATGAAGATCACGTTGCAACAAGACAGACCTGTAGTGTCGGAGAACGTGTTGGTAGTGTAGCATCAATGAAATAACAAAAAGTTACTTTCCAACTAAGGCCACCGCTTCAATGTCATGAAATATCACACCTACATTATATCGAAGGCCAACATCCACGGCAGGAGAAGCCTGTATGGGTGCTCAGGTTGGACTGGCTAGTCAGCAGGTATTACTCTACCTTGCGGCTGAATCATTTAACTTCAGTTGTATAACATTCTGAGAATATTGTACAATGTAAATGTGGTGCAAGTATGCTGGCCAGAATCATTATTCTGCCAGGTAGAGGAATATAATGGAATTATTAGGACATGGCACTGGTTCTGCATGGTAAAAAGTCATGATTCTACACAAGGTACCACAGTATCTCAGTAAAGAAGTTATATGGTGGTTTGGCGAACCTTTTGTACAAAACATGTTAGCAAGTGAACGTTTATTATTTAAAAAAAAATTACAAAAATGACACAGCGTTCCTATGGACAATAATCTTTTAAATCATGAAATCAAAACAACTGGACACAAACAAATCATGGCCACTCCCAATGGTCTGGATATTGTCCTTCAGTATGAACAGTCATACACAGTGTGTACAATATAGAAAAGAGGTATTCTAAACCTGGGGCTATAAATTATAATGGAATACATAATACATCTTATGTACTAAAGCCAGGTTACTTCAAGGTTTATGAGATAATTGAGCTACATTTTCTTACTGAGGCCACAACCAGAAAACCTGCAGCATCTAGGAGCTCTCAAACAACCTATTTAGGAACTATTTTAGCTCCCTTCATAGACTTGTATAGCCAACAAACAAACCCTCTGTCCATTACAAACTAGAAAAGCTCTTAAAATGCTTTAAGGAATAGGTCTGCCAAACCTTATTTAACAAAATAACCCCAGTCCCAATGGAAGCGTAATAGGCCACTTTACTTGTCCCTATACTTTTTATAGCAGCTATGTTCTCCCTGACAAGCTCATTAAGAAAATGTCACTAGTGTAAACCTTGTATATTTTAAACATTGGACTCTATCATCAATAGTGACTAAAACAGTGAGCAGCCAGTTAGGGCTCGCAGTGGGGGAGCTTCCACAGGAGCATGGTTGTTGATGAACACAACACACATTAGCCATTATAGAAAACAAATCTGTAAACTAGTTATCGATCACAGCATTCAACTTAGTGTTATCAATCAACAACTTTGCTTTTCTGGGGGGAAAAAACAAACAAACCAAACAGCAACAACAACAACAAATAAAGCCCATCTCGTCAAATTCTAGCCGCCGAAATGTAGCTAGTGTCCTAACATGACCTACACTGTCCAACACTTCCCACCCATCAGTGCAGGAAAACATAAGAGGTGTGTATAGGATAACCTAGCGGATCTCTTCAAAAATAGAAACAACATGTCTGTGAGCTTTGGGGCCAGTGTTGTGTCAGTGTGGACACAAACATGGACACAAACATGTAAAAGAAAGGAAGACATTTCTTGATGTGCTTGACAGCTACATGGGCAATGTGGAACCATTCTGTAAAAAATCTTTGCCTCCCAAACTTGTCCTCTACATATAATCTCAGCAGTCACGTTGGAGGCTGCAAACACAACAGTCAGCCATCTGGTCCGATAGCATCAGGTTATAAATCACTTCTGTCACATCAACCACAGAAACTATAAGCCGCTCCAGCCTCTCCTTTAGCTAGCTGTAGTCTATGGCTTGGCTGTGAAGCGTAGCTTGGTGCCGGGCTTGTAGCCCTCAGGTTCTGGGTAGATGGTTCTGAAGGTCAGGTTGATGCGGGGCCCGCGGTCGTGATACTCTTTAGCCACCTGATGCTGGGGGAGACAGAGAGACAGTGAGGAGGTGTTAATCGCAATGACAGTGTTTTCATTAATGCTCCCACAGAAAACATTGCTGCATTCAACAAAGCTAAAGTTTATCTTTGTTTGTGCTTGAACTCTGCACTTTATACACAAGACAATGTTGCAAAACAACAACATCAATACAGATAAGCAACATTCTCTTTAAGAAACCCCCTAAGGAAATGTCAAAATATGGGAGTTTGTGTTGTTATTCTGGTAGTCACACAATGTTCACGAAGAAACACTTACAGGCTAGTTGCTGGTAAGTATTTCAAATTTCAACACTGTTTTGGCCTCTGAACATGATAATGTGATAAGGGTCTGTCTGACGTGCACACACGCATGCACGCGCACAAGCTAGGTGAGATGGTACTTCAAGGGACATTTCATGTGTCGTTTCACCACCTTAAGGTCCAAAGGTGGCTAGTAGAACCCACAGTTTTACTGAGCAGCTCCACCGAAGCAAATTGACTTAATCTTGCTCAAGAGCAACTAAATGGTAAATGCTCTGAGAAGGAAGAATGATATGTGTTAAGCCCGGTGAGCAACGCATTTCTCAAATTAGACAACATGAAGATGTTTGAGCAACCGAAAGGGAAAGCCTAAACACTCTGCTCTTAATATGAAATTGAGAGATGCACTGAACTGCTTAAAGCGGGTCTAAAATAATAACGTTATTTAACACTTCTTCAAAACTGAACAGCACACTACTATATCAAAAGGAGGCGAGTGTTTTGTATACAGTATCTGAAGCAAAACAGAACCAGGTAAAATAACCCCCCCCCAAAAAAATACTACTACAATAGCAGACGCTTTTATCCATAGCGACTTACAATTACATGCTGCCATTACAAGGAGCAGATAGGGGTTAGGCATCTTGCTCAAGGATGCTTACAGGTAGGCCAACTCTGGGGCTCGAATCCACGACCTTCCGGCTGGGAGTCTAACACCTAGACCACTAGACTATCCTGCCCAAAATAAATGAGATACTGTTCCATGTTCAACACGCCCACCTCAGTATTTACTGTTCAATTCCAAACCCTCTCTAAATGACTTGGGGGGGTTTCTGGGCAGACTTGGATTGATGTGGAACAGAGAGAATTATGGGTCGATTGCTCTTATTTTTCTGGCATGTTCTTTAAAGAGTTTTTCTCGAAACACTCAGCAAGGCTTCCTTGTAAAAACGCATCTGACCTTCTCTGTCTTTGTGCAGCTCATCTCAGTGTCTCCTCCTGTCCCTGTAGAGACCGCTTGCTCCATTGCAGACATTTTTAAATCCGATTGCTTGATTTAATTAAAAAGTCACTGCTAAACAGACTATGGACACAGAAGGAAATCAAAGAAAAATCTTCAAAAAAAAACAAACAAACAACAACCACCATTTATTTTTACGTATACATTTTCTTGGGATAACTGTAGTTTGAATTTTAACAAACCATCTTGGAGTGCAATAATCCCCCCTCAAATACAATAGACAAAACTTTTGTCACCTTTTTTTTATATTCATGCATTTAATATATGATCATGTATTTCTTTAGATGTCCATTAGATAGATCTTTAGTGTTATTTATTTGCTCTATTTAGTGTGGGCTTATGAAGCCCTTTGAGACTGACACTGTGATTAAGCACTTACACAAATAAACGTGACAAGTAAACAGTCTGCCTCTGACCGGATTAGCATCAGGAGAGCAGGGCACCAAGACAATGGGAGCACAGGAGAGCATGCACGCACGCACGCACGCACGCACGCAGCACGGACTACCTTAACCTCAAAAGCGGAGTTCACACTGTTACACACTAATAAACCCTCTCTATCCTAGCTGCTCAAAACAGCTGCTACAGTGTCACATAACCACATTAAAGTGCAAATGTGTTGTTTTCTTCTCCTTCTACATGTAAACACTTGGTTGTTGCATCTAATAGGTAGTAGAATGTCAAATCTGAAACTCGTCCCAGTTTGCCATCGTTTCTTTGTGTTGTTTGAGTTGAAGTTCTTCCTGCATGCGATTCCACAAGCAGCAGCACTTAGTGACAACACTCAGGTTGTCATCAACATTTGCCCGTCCCAATATTCAAACACACCGCCCACTCAGCCAATCAGAGCAGTGGTTCAAGCACATAAAAATCACCACCCACAGAAAACGTACTACAAATAATGATGTTCTTGTTTGTTCTATAAACCTCACAAATATGTTTTAAAGCACATGGATTTGTTTTAATTGGACGATATACGGTATTTGTTTCCATACTAAATGTGGACCTGTGCAGTCCTTTGAGACTGAAATGTGATTAAGGGCTATATAAATAAATTTCCCTTCAACAAGATTGAAATATGGGCCCTAAAATAGAACAGAATAGTAATACACTTGACTCATAAGGTGTAGAGTGTGTGAGTAGTATGGGGAGTGTTTGGAGAAGCTGGTGGTGTTTACTTTTTATGTGCCAGGCATGTAGCTCACACTTTTTTCTTTTAATTCACGGCAATTTAAAATAAAGTGACAGATGTCATTTGCGCATAACACTGAGGAGAGACGGGGGATTGTTTTTGCGATCTAAGGTTTACAGCCTCTCGAAACATGAGGTTCCCTGGCTGTCTGGGAAGCAGTTCATATCCAAGTTCATTTCCCCCATCTAACACACAATCTCTGACAAGCTGGGAATAAAAACAAAGTTTGTCTACCGGGTCTTTATTGGGTCCACCTACATGTCAGTGGATTGCCAACACAAATGTAGCAACTGGCAAACAGCCCTGATGGAAAACTTTTCTGTTGGAGGGATAGTTCTTATTTTATTTAATTCTATTCCTTTTTATCTATTTAATATAGACGCAACAAGAAAGCAATGTCTTGTAGCACATACACATATATATATATATACACACATTTGAAAGAGGTACACTATTATGTCCATTAGAAGAGGGGTTCACTGTAACCAGGATACCTACTGACATCCTCACAGGTATCATACCTGCTCCCTAATACTTGTAATTGTGCTCAAAGCTAAGTCACTTCGGTTGAAAGCATCTGGTAAATGAATTGTGTGATTGGTGGGCCTACCTGCCAGTCATCCTGTGTGGCTCCTTCCATTAGCAGAAGTGTTCCGTGGCTCAGAGGAACCCGAAGTCTCTCCACATAAGTGTAGTCTCCATTCTCCGCCTGACCAACAGACACACGGTAAGCGCAATATAGAGAAGGCAACCTAGCGGTCTGGGAGCTCATCAACCTAATTACAGATCCTGGGTTCGACCCTATAGACATGGACTATCTGCATAGTGCCTAGTGGCTCCTAAATACTCGCTGTCATATTTGTATTAGAAATCATACGTGCTATCTCACCAGTGGAGGCTGCTTGCGGAGGCTGAACACCCTGGTGTCACCCAGGCTGAGGGAGCCGATGGTGGGCATGGTCCCTAGAGAGGCTTCATCATCACTGTGCCAACCGATGCTGTCCTTACCGTCCCGGTACAGGTTACACAAGAGAGAGTTGAAGCTCCGCCCAGTGGCCTGTTGTACAGCCTCGCGCAAGGTCAACAGCAATGGGTGCCACTGTGCCAATTAAGAAATAAATACATTAGCATAAAAGATAAAGGCAGGTGAATCAGACACACAGCAGGAAAGAGCTACTGCTGAGCTAGAGCCTGTGCTGTGTCTACCTGTGTGTTGGCTGCAATGGTAGAGCGGGCATAGGTGTAGGGCAACTCTCCATACCAGCAGGTTAGCCTGGGCTCCTCGTACGCGTCACCTACACACACACACACACACACGCACGCACACGCACGCACGCACGCACACAATTGTGAATATAACAAAAGGAACCTGCCTGCACCTTAGGAAATAAATGGCCTGCTCTGTCGGCATCAACACACACACACTCAGCTTTACCATCAAATCCCTTCTTATCAGAGAGGAATGTAAATAGTTCCATCATCTGTTTCAATCCCTTCCTCTACTTGTGTCCTCTTCATTACCCTTTTCTCTCAGTCTGGTCGTTCTCTAGGAACAGCAGCCCTCTTCCAAGAAGCAATTTTCTTTGTTGTTACCATTTTGGCAAACCCATTTGAGGAAACGGTGATTCCCAAATACAAGCACCGCATCCATGGCCAAATACCTTTTATCGGGCTGAACTAATCAAGGGCCCATCGGCTAATGTTTACCAGAGGTAGGATTCTATCAGCAAAGAGAAACATGTAGTTGCAATCCAATCCATTTTTCTCTTCATTTTTCTGTTCCATAATGTCGTTTATGATTCCTTTTTTGGTATTTCTATATAATATGGGTTTTTAATTAGGTCAAACCAAAGTTTAACCCAATTTCTTTATCATCTTTTTAATTTCTGACAAGAAATTAACTTACACTGAAATAAACTAGAAATTGCTTTCAACACCCTAACATTGGACCTGATTCACAATAAAGCAGAGATGGAGATGGGCCCCAAGCCAGAATAACTACACAACCATTGCTGAATATGGAGAACCTGGAACCCATCCTGTTCATAGATCATCTAACAATGGTAACCACCTTGTCTGTAGTTGGTCTTCTGGGACCAGGGTAGTTCTTGTAGCAGTTTACTGAACATCCAATCAGCCTCCTCTGTGGACAGAAAACCCTGGAGCAGTCGTAGTCTGAAGAATAAACACATACATAAAACAAAGTTATATAATGAAATTATAAACTAATTACTGGTGGGCCATACAATTTACTTTCATGCTCAATTTATTTAACTCATGTTTTTTCTATATTTTAAATTGTTAAAAAGGTTTTCCTGCCAGTGTGTGGTAGAATTGTCAGACATAAATAAAACAATTTATTTACTCAAATATAACTTCTGGCAAAAACAAAAAGGTGAGGAGAATGCTTGTTTTTGTAGCAACTACTTCATAATACCAAACAGCGCAGCAAATATTAGGAGGTGACTGCCATCTAGTGGACCTTTAAAACAGCAACAATATGCCTAGTCAATTTCTCATTCAGATTGCGTATTTTGTTAAGCTTTGTTCTACATTTGATATGTTAGTTATTTAGCAGACACCCTTATCCAGCTTGAGTCCATATTACTTTTTCCCCAGATGATTACCCAATGAAGACATTCAGGATGTGATTTTGGAATGTGGAACGCATCTGTTTACATTCAGCACAGCTTTATATAAATGTATTGTGTGCGTGTAAATGTTGGGACTGTTACATACCCTTCGTTCCCCTATAACTTCCTAATTAACCTCCTTGATTTTTGCCGTCATATTATATAATCTGTTCTCTAATTCAGTTGTTTCTCATAGTTGTCTTGGATTTCTTTTAGTAGTTTTCCCTCGCCTGCGACTTTTGCAAAATAATTCTTTAGTACAAATTGAATAATGAGGTTTTTCTGTATGTCAGTGAAGAGAGTTATTGAATGAAAGCCTATACTTACCGGGACAATCCTGATGGACCATGGCTGATTTCATAGTCCCCTGACTGCCTGAACATCAACATTATACATATCAGTTGAACTTCTAACATAAAGTCTCATCACAGGTCAAACTTGAACGCACTGAAGTACATATTTAAACTAGTAAGGTGTAAGACGCTACTATGATAAACTATTAAGCAACCTATTCAGAAATTTAGTAATTTACACTTTCTGTCATCAGGAAGTGCGGGAGAAGCAATGAGAGGAATTTCTCTACATCCGTTACTTACTCTATCACTTTCTCTGGAGGGATTTCTCTGACTGGCTGTGACAAAAGAAACAGATTGCAGGGGGAGGGTGGTTAGCACTGTCCTTCAGACCACACTTTAGTTCATTCTGTGAAAAGTAACACATTTTCCAGAACTCTATGGCAATTCACTTATCCCATGTTAAATCTACCTTGGTGGGCTGGTGAAACTGAAATGTCTGCTGTGACCCTCCCCTCCAGGTTGTATGGGCTGGGGTGGCACTGTTATCTTGTGTGTTGTTCGGCACAGCTCCTAAAAAATAAAAAAGGAAGCCATTTGTGCAGGCTCTATTTTCACCGAAGACAAATTACACATTAGATGTGGTTCCACACCTAGATTGTGATAAAGCACCCCAGAACTCAAAATTTCAGTCAACTACTATGGTCTAAACTGGGGCTTCTCGAACTTCTGAACCATGGCCCTAAAAAAAGTCACACAGGCCATGATCATAAAATTAAATATATACTGTACAACCATGAAGCAAAAAAAAACAAAAACGACATTTTACAAAACAAAAAAATTACAAAACCATTATTTCACAGAAATCTGAACATACAAACCGTCTGATCGTGGTTTTGGCAGCCCAGATCGAGCCCAGGATCCCTGGACTCTAACACGCTGACGCTTATCCGACATCACATCTATAATGAGCATACATTTATGTATTTCTTCAGACATGAAAAAAAATCTGTGTTTGAAGCTAACTTTGTGCACTGGCAAAATTCTAACAGTGACCTCCATTACACAGCTGTGACGCAAAGCCAGAGTGCCAGTAGCAGCCATAGAAAGAACAATTAAGCATATTACAACACCCTAATAAACATTTCACTAATATTTATAATGTGCTAAACTGGCTTAAAGAGGTGTGGTGGGAACTGTGAATTATTCTTCAAATGAGCTAGCCCCGTTCGCTATCGAAAAAACTTGATTACCGGTACTACGGGGCTAGAATCGGCTATTTTTATTTAGAGTCAGTACCGTATAAGAAAAAAAATCAAAATCAAAGGACAATTCAATTGATACCTGCTAATTGTGGTTGGTGGCTGAGGTGGCTGGAAGACTGGAACTGGTAGACAGTTCAGACTGGCAGGAGTCAGGCGCCGGTGTTACAACAAAATAAACCCTACCCGAAATCTGGTTCCGTCAAATAATTCCGTCTCTCACATAGTACTTTCATGTGGGTAACAGCCTCAAGTAACCACGGTTGCTATGCAAGCAAATATTCTTCTAATATTTCTCTAAAAAACTTTATTTTATTCTTGTTAAAGTATTTTTAGCCTGCAATTCTACGGGGTTTCCATGTGGCGGCAGGCGAGCTCCATTCTGTTCGATTTCTGGGAATGAATAAAATCTGAATGTTATGGTAAATAGGCTAGTAGGCTACTACTGTAATATTGAATAACGGCCGTGTCCAATTTCCAGATAAATACTTATTCTAATTCTCTTTAATACTTTTTTTTTTTATTCTGCAAGGTAGGAATGGTGTCCTATGTTGACCAACTTGCCAAAAATGATAATTGATGCACCAAATTTAAACTTTCTATTGGAGATACAATAAGAAGCAATGGAAATAGACTCGAGTTATCTGGAAAAAGAACATTTAACTTGTAGCAAAGTTCAAGGAAAGATTCAGATGAAAGAGGTAATTAAATTGCCTACTCTGTAAACTTTTTTTTTCGTGGCCAAGTTTTCTTTGGCCACATAATCTGCAGGGTGAATAATATCCTGCATGGTGTATAATTTTCATTGCTTTGTTTTATTGCGCTATAAAATACTCTATTTTTGCTGTGCTGTGCCAGCAGCATGAAGGCTGCTGATACCAGAGTGAACTAGGTTTTGCTGGTTTGGCTCTAGGAGTCAGGCTGCAGAGAAAATTTAAGCCAACCCACCAACTATACTTCAGTAGACAGTCCTATTGGCTATACAACACTGGAATGGCAGAGATGCAGTCTCTTTTGTATGATTACTTAATGTGTGCTGCTTGAGCCCATGTTTTTATTATACATGCAGTTTGAGTTCTGTTGCCACGTCTAAGGATTTTTCAGTCGTGAAGAATTTAAAATCCACACAAAAGGCAAATTATACATTTATTTTACAAGTTAACAAATGGCACAAATGAGTTGCAAGCAGCAAAACACGAGTACAGCACTTTTCATAGTGGGAATTATAAAAAAGGTTACAATTTAAATACATTTTATAATAATTGGGAAAAAACATCTCCATATGGCCTTGTATAATGCTCTTTAAGAACTGGCCAGAACAAGTCATATAGGGATCTTCAGCATATATGGATAATACATACAAAACTTAAACAAGGTACCCCTTGGACAAACATTATAAAAGTTGATTGTCTCTCAAATAGAGTAGATAGAGCAACAGCACCACCAGAAATTCAATGTAGGAATCCCTTCTCATTAAATCTGACCAACACTGGAGTGAGCACATACAGGGATCTAGGCACTTGTGATTTGAAAGTGACAAACTACCATACAACAAATTACGACTACACTATTGTTGGAGATACAGGATTACACAAAAGGACAGGGTAACAAAAATCTATTTCATAACTGCTCAATAACAGCACATAAGAAATGCCCTCCTCAGTCTTCCTCCAAGCAGAACTTTGTTGTGTGCAAGCATGTCCTAAAGTGTGGGTCCAGTGTAAATACAAAAAAAAAATATAAATATGAAAACCCACTACCACCACTCTATACAACAACTAGGGCTAACATAAATTACCATTTTGACTATCATGGTCAACGAAAGATAAATTCCCTGTGCTGTGAGCAGCATTTTATTGGCATTTCAGATCCTACTTTCTTTGACAGACATTTTGGTCACAGCCATTAGTGCAAGCCCAATTTTAACTCAAGACAAATTACACATTAGAACAGGCCATTTTTGTTTTCCTAAACAGAATCTATCACGCTCGCCGAAGGCACATATTCAAGATTTCATTAAAAAGAGTGGTCCCACTCCTCGATTGCGTTATAGCGCCCTAGTCCCAATTTATCATGTTGGGAGAGGATTCAGAAAGGCCAAACAATGTTTTTGAAACGCTTGTTTCTTCCACAAGGGCAATTCCTGACACAGATCGAGGAGTGTCCTTTTAACACCGGAGTATCAGTCACACAAACAAAAACAAACAAACATTCATTCAAACAGTCACTTCCCAGAGTGCATCACCAGGAGTGGGGAAGTGCAACCCCTGCTGGCAATCCAGGATTAGCAGACATTCCTATTCTTTTTTCAGGCTTGTTCCGTTCCTCTGTTCCCTCAGCTTCCTCCGCTGCAGGTATCCCGTGCGCTGGAGACGGTTCATCCTGGCACCCAGGAAGATGACGATGCTGCTTGGCACTAGTTTAGTGGTCACCCAGCCCTGAGGAATGACAGAAGTCGCACAAATCAGTTTCAAACATAACAGTAGCACTGGCTAAGGATAGGATTGTTTGTCTTATTTTTATTATGCATTTATTCCTTACCATGACAGCATGGGGGAAGTAGCCATTGGTCTGGCTTTGCAGGCCCACAGTGCTTAGCTCAGCCGCCACATAGCGCTCGGGGGTAGGCTTGTCCAGGGTGGGTTTCCTTATACGGGTCATCTTAGTGGCCACAAAGAAGGGCAGCACGCTCTGCATGGGGATAGGTTTGAGCAAGTGTGCGTGTGAAAAGAAAAAAAAAATATATAAGGATATATATATATATATATATATATATCATTTTAATGTGTATGGGAGGGGTAGGTGGAATGTTATCAAATGTATCAAAATGTTTAGGCAGCAGTTCTCCTGTGGACCAGGAAATTCTGTTGGCGATTAGTTGCCAACACTTGGCACCAACCTGGATGATGATTCCCTGACGCCTGTACTCCTCCTGAAGACCCCGGGAAAAGAAGTCCACAAAGGCCTAAAACCAGGAAAGCGTAATGTCAGCACACACACTTAATACACAAGCATCCTAGGTTTTAAATTTACTCCATTTAGATGTAGACAGATGTAGACTGTTGAAAGTGAATAAAATTACCATTAACATACCAGGTATAATTAAAGGGCATTTGACACACACACACATACCTTGGTGGCAGAGTACACTGTGAGGAGAGGGACAGGATACATGCCGCTGGCAGAGGAAATGTTAAGAATGACACCTTTAGACCTGCAGAGCACAAGACAAACAGGAGGTACATTCATTGTGAGAAACAATGCTGCACGTTTGTGAGACTACAGACACACAGGTGTGGTAGAAGTGTGGGTTGCCATGGCAACCTGTTGCTGCAGCAATGTAGTGGAGCAACGCGCTAGCCTCACACGGCACTAAATGTGCCTGCGCTGCCATTGGCCAGAATTGGGTCACATGGGAACAGCCCAGCCAATCAAGTGGGAAGAGCACTTTGTGTAAATTGGAAGCTTGTCAGCATTGTGAACAGAATAGGAGCGCTAAAGAAAGATGCAGGAAGGGCATGGGGAGCTTTTTATTTATATTAGGGAGTTCACTTTGAAACGCACAGCCACCCAGATGATTTTATGAGAAGAGGAAGGTGGCGTGTGTGTCCTCCCCCCCCAACCTGTAGGCATTACCATTACAGTTCTGCACCACAATCTCCCTTTCAGAACACTCATGTTTGACTTTATGTCTCAACACAGAAAATTAGCGAACTCACCTCTCTGTCATTCTGGGCAGCACCAGCCGGGTCATCTGCAACACACAATAAAAATATATACACATGTTCACATTACAGGCAACAGGCACAATACGGTCTACACAAAAACGGATAGGGACAGAGAGAGAAACATGGCATGACGACAAGAAAAGGGGAGACGAGATAAAATTAGAGATGGACAGAAAGTAGGAGACAGAGATGCGTGGGTGGCAAGTACAGACAGCATTTGTATGTTCCACCGTTGCTTTGGGAACAACTGGGAGACTGCAGGTAGCATTGCAGAAACACCAGAAGAGAGAAGGCACGGGGAGGAGGGGGGGGGGGGGGGGATTCATGTGAAAACATATTAAGTAGGACCTGCCCTCGACTTCACAGACAGTATTTTGAACCTTTCCAAATTTACAGTTAACTATAGGCCAGACAAGAAGCAGGAAATATACCCACCCCGCAAACATCCAGTTAAATATAAATAGTTAAGACCTTATCTTTAGCAGCAGCTATCTTTTAGAACTGTCATCAAAAATTGCAGAAGAGCCCCACAAGCTTACCTGGCACACTGAGGTAATGTTGACGTTGATCATGTTTGTGATAAACTGAAACACAGAAAGTACTAGTAAGACAGACTGCACTGGTTGTTAAATGTAAACTACTGTAGGGCACGCAAATGGAAAATCCATCATTGTAAACTATTAAAGTTTTTATGCACAAAAGCCAACAATGAAAATAAAAGAGAAATTAAGCAGAAACAATGGACACACTCACATTGTCCAGATCAGGAATATGGAGGTAGTATTCAGGGTAAGCGTAGGAGACTCCCACATTGTTGACTAAAAAGACAAAAACAAGTAAATTATTTATGGGAGGCCAGACTAAGTTTGTACCACTATGTAGCAGCAAAAGGCTAAAACTAACTAAAAAAGTGTTCCAAGTGAATTTCAAAACACCACAGTAGATAGATTATGGCAGAAATTCATCATGCCAATTTAATGTTCAGATGGACACATTCATTTGCACTAGAGGAAAGTGTAAGGCTAGGCAATAAGCTGCCATTACCAAGAACACCAATCTCCAGGCCAGCCAGCCCTGACTCAATCTTAGAATAGATGTCAGTCCGGCCAAAGTCCACTGCGATAGTTTTGGTCTCAACTTTGAACTGCTCCTCTGAGAAGTGAGAGAAGAAAAAGGGAGTTTATTTACAGTACACGCAGCTATGATGCAAATGAATCTCAGAGGGAAAAAACAATTTGAGTTTGTGCAGAGTTCACTGCAGTGACATGGACATTTCTACCATTGAGCAATTGCGAAGAATACATTTTCTTCCTCACTAAATCTTATATTTGTATCAAGTCAGCCATTCATTGACAGCAATTCCATTTATCACACCCTGGACATTCCTTTGAAAAACTCAAAATGAAGGATCATAATAAAATAAATTTAAAAAACAAATGCCCAGAAGAGGGTGCTGTGCACCAATAAATAGGCTCAGAAAATAGCATCGCTCCTCTTGCCTGTGACTGCTGCTGCAAACAAAATGTATTTCCTTGATGGGTGGTGGGGGGGAGGCATCAGAGAAAATTGCATGGGATGTGCCTTGGCAATGAAGGCTAAAGTGTCAGTATGTTAGCAGCAATGTGTGCAAGAACCTGCCCAAAGTACCGACATTCATTTCAGGCTACTACGGTGCCATTAGGTTGACTGGAAATCGTAAAAAAAAAAAAAAAATGAATCATCAATTGAAGCATTTACGCATGACAATGGAATTATAGTTAAGCAGGCTTTGGGTGGGTTGCCCGGCTACATGATAGCTAAATAGGGGTGGGGGGAAGAGAGAGACACTGCATCCTGCTCGTGACTATACAGCAACCCCCTCTGAGGATATGACGCACGGCGGGAAGGGGGTGGGGGCGGGGGGGGTGGGGGGCTGGGGGGGGTTGCACTGTAGGAGACAGAAAGAAAATTGTAAATTGCTTGCTACGTTGTAGAACTCACTGCAATTTACGCTACACTGAGTTTTGTGACAGACCGCAAATTATTTAAAATCAATCCAAAATCGAAATCCTCAGTTTTAAACCAATTGTCGAGTTCGGCACAGTTTCAAAATATTCCTGGTAGACCAGCATTCAGATTCAGAACTTGGGTTGATAAACACAGCAAAAGCTTTTTGTGTCAATTCTGCTTAACATTGTCCAGACTAAGCCCTCCCACTAATGACTCAGAAACCCCGTACACACCCCCATAAATCAGCCACATCACTGCAACGGTGTGGACACACTTACTGAGAGATCGGGCCACATCATCTAATCTGTCTTGGGTGCGACTGATCAACATCATGGAAAATCCCCGGCGCGCCAGCTAGAAATGAGACCACAGAAACCAGTCAGTGATGTGAACACACAAACGCAAAAAAATAAAATAATGTTTAGTTTGCTGGATAAATACAAATTAAGTGACTTGTCCAATAGCATCATAGAGACTGTATGAGTCATAAGGGCCGACAGACTGTAATCTTGCAAACAGCTTGTATGGGCCAGACATGTGGCAGGGTAGCCCTTATTCTTATATGTGCTTGTTGCCTTGGCATGAACCTTTTCTACAGCATTAGGCTTTTTAAGAGTGCTCCCCTTACCATTGCCTGTGAGCAACCATGCCCATATTGTGCATTCGTGGACAGTACATTTGACTAAGAAAGAAATTAAGTTGTTAAAGAGCCTCACCTCCTCCGCGTAGGACTTCCCGATGCCGTCTGTGGCTCCGGTCACCACTGTAAAGAGACGGGTAGATTTTAAAACATGCATTTAAATCAGAATCTTTGGTCTGGCATTAAACAATTTTATTGTCTATAAATAAAAATGGATCTCCAAATCCCCTAAAATTTAGGAAAATAATTTAAATACCATGTCAAACATATGCCCATGGTCCAAACAAACACTGAGCAGTTCAAATAACGCTACTCTGATCATTCCACAAAAGTAGAGCCGTTTACACACCCAAAACAGATCTTTGTGCCGTGCCATATATGCTGCACCCTCACAGCCGGTATGACCACTTTCTAAACAGTCAACAGTGCAGAATGACAAGTTTATCAAGAGCCTTTGTATGCGATTAAGGGCAGAGCCAGAAGAATGCAAGACTGGATAAACCCACACCTTGTGGACATCCCAAATGGTAATAGACTTGAAGTCGTTACAGTACATTTAGCAGACTCTTATCCAAAGCAACTTACAATTACATTGTACTATTACATGGAGCAGATAGGGGTTAGGCATCTTGCTCAAGGATGCTTACAGGTAAGCCGACTCTGGGGCTCGAACCAACGACCTTACGGTTGGGAGTCCAACATCTAGACCACTAGACTATCCAGCCCCCAGAGCCAGAGGACAAGCGTCGGTTGCGTATGTTTGGTTCCGCGTTGGTGGTGGAAACAAGTCGTCTCTCCACATTATGAATTGTTACAAATTAAAATGACTTCAGCTCAGTATATGAAACACCCGTTTCACATTCTGCACATACGACAAAATCGTGCTTCCATTCATGACTGCAGAGCAGAGATAACGCATGATATGGATTTGAATAAATCACAGCCAGCATAGGAACACTAATATAATCAAGATAAAGAAAATGGTAGATCAATTATTCTGAGACAGAGATTAGATTATATAGATAATGAAAAAACAGTAAGAACCTAGGCACATTGGCATCCAAGTCCTGAACACGGCAGCAAGAATTACTTGTATGCCTTGTTTTTACACTGAATTCATTGTTATGTGCGCATGCGTTAATCAATTATCAGCAAAAACTGGCTTTGTACCCGATGGCAGAATAAGGTACTGGGTGTAAATCTGTTTCCATGTGAAATGTGAACTTTGAAACTGTAGCGCGATTATAGAAAAAAGTCATAACAAAGACAGCATGTTGGCGGGGACAACAGACTGGAAGAACAATGCAGAGCTGATGGCTGTGTCCCCCCCCCCCCAAAATCCTCTCACCTTGTCAGGAGAGCAAGGCTATTTTTACACCTTCACTGGCCATCACACCCAGTCTGTATGTGACAATGAAATGGAGGGGGAGAAATGAGGTACAAGAGTAAAAAAAAAAAAAAAAGGCAGACAATTTGGAGGAGACAGCCATGCATGGCAAGATGTGCATCACGAATACATCTCAGGCTGAAAATGTAACCAAGGCAGAGGACATTTACTCCGTGTGTGTATGTGTGAGAGGGAGAGAGTATGCAGGGAGGAGGGGGTGATGACGAACATACAGCAGGAGAAAGCAAGAGAGGAGGGAAGGGGGTGCAGAGGGATCCTAGGAGGCAGCTAAAAATAGAACTGGAGCGAAGCAAGAACAAATGAGTGAAGGGGAAAGGAGAGAAAACGGAATGAGTGAATGGAAAGAGAGAGAGACACTAAAGTAAAAGGAGAAAAATCCCCCGGTTATTTTTAACCGCCCCGTTGTAAGAATGAAACGTGCCGTGGCAGAAGAGCATCAATGGGCACAGGACGTACCAAGTACAGATGCAGGTGGAGGCTACACTCACTGCAATAGAAAATGGCTGAGGGAGAAGAGAATAGCCTAATACAGCAGCTCTTAATAAGCACGTCGAGTTACCCTGGGGGCCTACAAGGGGGGGGGGGGGGGGGGGGGGG
>JAODLI010033982.1:0-19102 GCA_027575585.1 Percopsis omiscomaycus | reverse complement strand
TAATGTCTTGAATCGGATGCAGGCTGAGACGGGGAGCCAGTGAAGGTCTCGGAAGAGGGGGGTTACGTGGGAGAACTCTGGTTGGTTGAATACTAGACATGCTGCTGCATTTTGGATTCTTTGTACGGGTCTGGTAGGAGAGACCAGTAACCTGGCGAGTAGAGAGTTGCAGTAGTCTAGACGTGAGATTACTACAGCTTGGACTAGGAGCTAGGAACGGCCTTATCCTTCTGATATTGTAGAGGGCAAATCTGCAGGCTCGAGTTGTATTGGCAATGTTGGCTGCTCAAGGGTAATGGACAGGTCCATTTGAGGGCAGTTCTTTGTCGGGAGGTAGAGTAGATCTGTCTTTTCAAGATTGAGCTTGAGGTGATGCGAAGACATTCAAGGAGGCTTTAGCAGTGTGCAGGGCTTCCGTCACCGTGAGAAGAGCGGTTTCAGTGGAGTGAGCAGCCTTGAACCCAGATTGGTGGGGGTCCAGGAGGTTGTGTGTGTGAGAGGTAGTAGGACAGTGGGTCAGAGACTGCTCTTTCGAGTGTTTTAGATTAGAAGGAAAGGAGAGATACCGGCCTGTAGTTCTGAGGTGCAGATGCGTCCAGGGTTGGTTTCTTGAGTAGCGGTCTGACCCTAGCTGTCTTAAAGGCAGCTGGGACCGAGCCTGTGGCCAGGGAGGAATTGATCAGGGAGGTGAAGAATGGTAAGATCTTTGCCATTTGAGATGGCTTGGAGAAGAGATGTAGGGATTGGGTCTAGTGGGCAGGTAGTGGCCCGGTTGGATACAATCTTCTGTGGAGAGGTCGGCAAAAGCATCTAAATTATTGAGAGGAAGTGTGGGAATAGAGGGAATAGAGAGAGGTGCAAAGGATTGGCTAATGTCATTAACTTTCTTTGAAAAGAAGGTTACAAAATCATCAGCGGATAGGGAGGAGGGCGAAGGGTGTGCAGGTGGTGTGCGCAGGGAGGAAAATACAGAAAACAGTTTCCTAGGGTTGGCGGCGGTGGAGTGGATTTTGTGTCGATTGAAGGTGGCTTTGGCTACTAAAACAGAGGAGATGAACTCAGAGAGGAGGCAGTGGTAGGCTGTGAGATCCAAGTAGTAGTAAAGTAGTAAAGTAATAGTAAAGACCTTGAAGATATTTTGTACATTTTATATCTAATTTTTGTTTCAGCCTGTGACGCCAAAGCAGGACAGTGTCCTTCTGAGCCTGACCACCCCTGGATGTGGTCTGTCTTAGCAGGCTGTGATGATTGGGGAGAGTGATCTAACACCAGACCGTGTCTATTTCTGTCTTGCTAGGTTCGTGGTGAGTGGTCTGACTACAGGAGAGACCTATGTTTTCCGTGTCCAGGCCATTAATGAACTCGGTCTTAGTGACGAATCCCAGGAGTCCTCTCCCCTGTCCGTTAAAGCGGCACTCAGTCAGTATTTACCAACCTTGATACTACAACAACTACAAGTACTGCTGCTATAACATCATTATTTAGTGATGTATTGTACCAGAGAATAAGGATGAATTTCATTACTGGCCTTTTCAGCGACCCCCTCTGCTCCGTATGACATTGCAATGCTGAGCTGCGATGGCCATTCCATGGTCCTGAACTGGAAAAAGCCTCTTTTCTCCGGCGGTGCAGAGGTCAAGGAGTATTACGTGGACAAGAAACGCAGTGGAACAACCATGTGGAGAGAGGTTCACATCCCACCTCTTACAGAAAGACTGTATAAGGTATGAGTAACTAAATTCAAAGAGGAAGTCTTCTGACTAAAGCAAAACAACCATAATAATGTACTGTAAGGATAATGAGTAAATTAGAAAGTTTTGTATTTTTCAGAATTGTAGCTAAATAACCTATATAACAACTGAATGTCCAATTTACACTGACCTTTCTTCTAGTTTCTAAAAATGAATTAAATAAAATAAAAATAAAAATAAAGAATTTCACATGTTGCCACGTCTCAAACAAAATATAGACTGCATGTGAAGTTTAGGAAATTGCCCCATGATGATGGAGACTATATTACAGGATAATAGAGACTGTATTACAGTAACAGTAACATTATATTTGACAGGTGGAAGGTTTGACAGAAGGGGCAGTTTATCAGTTCCAGGTCTATGCAGCCAATCTGGCTGGCCTGGGAACAGCTTCTAAGACCTCTGCTGACTTCACCTGTGATGCCTGGACTATGCCAGAGCCTGGTTAGAACAAAGCTATCCTCTCTTTTTTTACCTGTTTGTTTATATATATATATATATATATATATATATATATATATATAATATACTGCATTACAAGACTTCCACTTTTCTTCGCACCTACTGTACTTACTAATGTGACTTTTCACATTTCACAAAAATATTCTAGAATACACAAACTTTCTTAGTTTTCTTTATTCAGGTATTTATTCCTTAATTCTTAGATTCTTAGATCTTCAGTTGACCAAATTCCTATTCAAGTGAAGAATTACACAAAATGACAAACAAATAATGATAATTATTGATTTTGACTTCTCTCTCTCTCTCTCTCTCTCTTGTTCTCTCGGTCTCTCTCTCTCTCCTTGTGCATCCCAGGACCAGCCTTTGATCTGACATTCTGTGAAGTGAGAGACAATTCTGTGGTTGTTGAGTGGAGAAAGCCTGTGTACTCTGGTGCTACAGATATCTCAGGCTATCACGTGCAGTATGCTAAGAAGGGCTCTTCTGAGTGGACCACAGCCAACGAGAAAACTATCAATCACCGTTTCTTCAAGGTGTGGTCACAATTACGGCATCATCATTACTGAATCTAGCTTTTATATTATCAACTGAACTCTTACTTTAGTTTTTTTATATATATATATTTTAATATATATATTTTTTACTTTTTGCAACTATTTTTTTTTTACATTCCATACACTGACTTTTAAGAACAATTAGTATTGTGTGAAACGAATGACTGCCATTGCATTAAGCTGTGCTACACCGCCTTCTAGTGGACAAGGAAAACATGGACTTGAATTTGAATTGTTGAATTTCTTATCAATAAGAAGTACAGAAATAGCCTGGTAAGACCATCCTCACTTTGCAAGCTCTACAGTTTGGTCTGCTTTATAAATCATTCTGGGTCATCAGTCAATTGGACCACCTTCAACTAATCAGAACAACAAACGTTTGACTGTGATTTTATGAAACAGAGATTATTATTATTAATGGACCACCTTTAACCAATCAGAACAACCAATTTTCTCAACACGGGCACATCATTGCTGTTGACACCAATTGAAATACCCACCTGTACACTAGGCCAGGCCAGTGGTTCTTTGTTCTCAAACTTTGATCTCAAACATTTTGAATTGAGTTCCCAGACTGATGTGCAAAGCAGAGTAAAATGTAGAGGCAGAGCGTTACCAGGCTTGTACTGAAAACTATGATGAATGTATATCATATCTTCATGTTTGGTAAAAATATGATTAGTTTAAGGTCAAGGTTCACCTTAAATAATGTGTGATGTACTGGCATGGTAAATGGTGGTCCATTGATATATTGATATTTGCATACAGTATGCCTATGGTATGTCTAATAAAGCATTAAATAACAGTATTGATGTGCCATTTTAACTGTTTTACTACACAGGACGGTAAACATTGAATCCAATGGCATCCATTGATCCCAAAATTATTTAGATATTATCCCTTTTCTCTTGCCAAATAAATTAGATTTATCTTTGAAAGTGCTTTTTATTTACCTGTGATTGTGGCTAGCCCACAATGTACCCCTGGAGGACTACTCCGATCATTGACTAGATCCCTGCTGCTATCCATTATACATCCTGACACTCTCCTGTCTCTGTCTCCTAGGTAACAGGTCTGCAGGAGAGTGAGACCTACGTGTTCCGTGTTCGTGGGGTCAACGAGGCCGGAGTGGGCATGGCCTCTATGGCCTCAGACCCTGCGACCGCCAAGGCCCTGCCTGGTAACATTGGCTCTGACAGGATAGCAGATGATCCGTTTTGTGTTGCTTTTGAAGGGCCTGGCAGGTTATTTGAACAGTTTCAAATACCTGAAACTATGTACTTGCAACCCTAATTGCCAAGTAACAAGGTTTTGACAGATTTCCCTTTCCAAGCACTACAACGGCTTACTTTGTGACATAAATCAAAGATAATACATTGTGTTTATCTAGTCAGTCAGTGTTATTCCAATCTTAATTCTGGTGACATACTGTAGGTTCCCAGGAGGTGTCCTGTGCAGTGGACGAGAAGTCAGGTGACATTGTGTTCTCATTCGAGTCCTGCCAAATGAATATGGGCTCTCAGTTTGTCTGGAAGAAAAACTATAAAGAAATCACAGACTTCTCCAAAGGAATTGTGATCAAGACAGAGGGCAGCCAGTAAGAGTGGGCGCACACACATTCAATACTATTAGTAAACAGATCATTTAAAATGTAGTATGAGATCATATTGTCAATCTTCAGGATCTTTCATTTCAATCTCCTTTGCTCCTTTTCTGACCATTTTCCGCCATTTGCCTCACTAGATCTCGACTCGTCTTTAAGAACCCCGAGAAGGAGGACTTCGGCACCTTCTCTGTTGCTGTTACTAACACAGACGGCGTCTCATCCAGCTGCTTAGTTACTGCTGAAGGTAACTCTTCAGCCATCCCTGTCTTGTTATGACCTGGACAGAGGCTAATCGACAGACAAGCTATTAACCTTTGTACAGGACCCACAGGATCTGCTAAGTGACTCTGAGTCCTTACCCAAGATAGACATCTATTAGGTGTTAGGGAGGGCTAAAAACCCTGAGATCTGACGCCACAATGCTAAATCATCTCCTGAACATGGGGGTTGAAGGTTACATTCATGTGCATGCATGATTGGCACTATTGCCTCAAAACAAGAAGGTCCTGGGGTTAAAGCTGACAGGGGAGTTCAAGGCACTGGCATTAGAACAGGAGTTGCTAAGATGAAGGCATAGCACTGTTATATTATAGAAAGGCTTAATCAATACCTTTGAATTTGTACTCTCTTGTAAAAGTGTTTCTTTGTGTTTTTTTTCAGAATTGGGAAAAATGATGGCCCGTAGCTATGATATCAGACACCCAAGTAGGTCTCTCTTTTTATCTCATGCATTAGTCTCAATTCTTGGTTTATTTCTTTGCTTTATAATGCCATGTCGTCTTTCAAACCCTGCTGTCTTACTTTGCCTTAATCGCTATTTCTAGCCCACTCTCTTTCTGTTCTTTGTTCTTCTTTGAACATTGGACATTTCTTTCTTCTTTCAAGAGCACTTTTTTTTTTTTTCAATTGACAAAACAAATCTTACCTGCTTTTGCATCACCTACCTCAACCACCTCTCCTCTCATTCTCTCTTTACCTGCCCTTTCCATTCTTGTCCTTTCCTATCCTCTCCTTTCCTCTAATTTCATTTCCTCTCCTCTCCTCTCCTCTCCTCTCCTCTCCTCTCCTCTCCTCTCCTCTCCTCTCCTCTCTTTTCTGCTGCTATGTAGTCATTCCTCTGAAGTCAGAGTTATCCTATAAGATTTTGGAGAGAGGCAGAATGAGGTTCTGGCTCCAGGCTGAAGAAATCTCTTCCAACGTCACCTACAAGTTCTTTGCTAACAACAAAGAAATGTCTGGGGCTGCTGTAAGTTTTTATATTTAAAAGATTTAAATTGAAAGCTTAATGAAAGGGCTGACAGATTAATGGATTCATGCGTTAATGAGTCAATTGTAGGATTGAATAGAGAAAGCAAAGGAGGATATCTTCAGCATCCTCGCTAAATGACGTGCCTGCAGCTATCAAGTGCATGTGTGGGGCTAATTGCAGGAATTATATTATTTGACAGTGACACGCCTTCGTAGCAAGACTATTATGGGTGCAGCTAAGGAGTAGTACTTTCTAACTCTAACTCTGATTCTCTGCTATTTGACAGTGGCACGCCTGTGTAGTAAGAATGTTATGGGTATGGCTAAGGAGTGAAAAACATCAAATCACCAAAACACATTCCTATTTAAACAAAATGTTTACAATTGTAAACAGGTTGTTTATAATTTGGGGGAGAGAAAAAATGGGAGAGAACATTAGATGTTGGAGTATCGTGTACACTGTTTTCAAACTTATGAGTTATGCTTAAAAACTAGTAGATAATAATTTATTTTGACATGTGACTTATATATATCTTTATTATATATTATATATATCAGGCAATTTCCATACCTGTATCTTACATATTCCTTCTTTCTCTGTGCAGCCCAACAAGATGGGCCATGATGCGGCTACAGGTGTAATTGAGTTCATCCTGGATCATTTCACTGAGGAAAATGAAGGGACATTCACCTGCCAGATAACAGATGGAGGAGGCAAAGCTCAGAGCTCTCTGGTTCTGATTGGAGATGGTAAGTATACTTACTGTGTGCTCAGGCAACTTCTCCGCAAGAATTGTGTTCGAGGACCCGGACAGACCAGACTAAAACAGCTAGGATCTTGGGCACAAAATAGGCAACAGAGAAAATAATAAAGAAACTGACAATTATCTGTCATGTGTGTTCCCTCACTCTAGTGTTGAAGCAGCTTGTTGATTCTAGATTGATATCATCAGCTGTCAATAGAGATTAAAAGCCTCATATAGCAAGCTAACCTCAGCCAGGATGAACTGAACTAATTCCTACAGTATCTGTGTTTGGAGGTGTAGTTCCCATATCGATCCGACCCTGATAAGCACCAACATGCATGGGAAAGGCAGGACTTCCGGTGATTCAATCTAAACAGTGTATTGCAATATCAACAATTCAGTCGTGGTTCTGTTCATCATTTAGGTCATCAGTAGAGATGGTTACAGTATACAAAACAAACCAAAATACCAAATACTGAAAATATAATTACACCATGTTTATGTATTTGTGTGCGTGTGTGTGTGCGTGCGTGCGTGTGTGTGTGTAGCCTTTAAGGCGGCGCTGGCTGAGGCTGACTATCAAAGAAGAGAGTACATCAGAGTCAAGGAGGGTAAGATATGTCAACAGTTCCGAGCACACATGCAGTATAATAAAACTGGACTTATGTATGATGTAATACAAATACAGTTGGTACGTGCCTGTCCCCCTTTTGGGTATTATCAAATATTTATGCTCTGTAACTGAGAATAAACATTGTGTCAGCTGAAATGTATTCCTCCATCTAACCACACTGCTATCTTGCCCACAGGACCTCACTTCAGTGAGTTCCTGTCTGTTCATGTTGGCGATGACTGCTCTGTCACTCTGGTATGCAAGGTAAGCACACCAGCCAAAACAATGGTTTTAAGTTGTGACATCAACATGGTGTCATATTTGAGAGCACTTTCTTATCTTCCCTTTTATGGAAATGTTTCTGTCATGAATTATTCAGTTATTATTCGCATTATTGTTCTGCTTTTTTAGTTTATGCGTACACCATGGAGGGAGTGCAAATAGCTGTATTTGTTTAATAGAATGAGTTGTAATCCCTGCATCAAATGTGCCAATGCAGAGTTTAATCTCTGCATGATAAGAAGCATTATATTTAATGAAGGAACACAATTTAGCAAAGTTTCTGATCCAAACTTTTAATGGGACATGCCCCCCAAGGGCAACATGAAAGCTAAAACACACAGAGCCACTATCTTTATATTCATAATTACATATGCCATGTGCTTAGTGAGAAACACTAGGTTAGGCAGGGAAAAATAGTTCTGGTGAGATTTGTTTTAAGGTCAGTGGGTGCACACACATTGTATACGTGCTGCTCTGTCTTTTGGCATTTTTAAGTTATAAGTAAGTTAAGATAAGTTACAGGCACAGGCTGTTCATTCTATTGGCAGATGTAGCATATATTATAGACACAGTCTATATATATATTATAGATACATTTCTTGGGAATTTGAAAATACCATTCTATTTCCAACTTAGAGATGCTGTAAGTAAGTTCTGTATAGGCTTTTCTCATGTTAGTTGCATGAACACAATTTTTGTTAATACACTTCAAATAAGTAGTAATTGTATTGATGAGTAATCAATTGCATTTTTGATTATTTTCAACTCCAGGTTGCTAACCTGAAGAAGGAATCAGAATTCCACTGGTTTAAAGAAGATACAGAGATCATCCCCGACGTGAAACCTGACCTGGGCTCAGGACTTTGTAAACTGCCGATTAAGATGGTAACTGTTACTCTCAAAGCCATCGGTTACTGCTATTGCAGTGAACTTGTGACTATGTGACTCCACCTACAGTAAATTAACCAGACTTGGATTCAGGTGACCTCAGGCTACCAAATAAACTGGTGACAAATATCGCTGCTACAATTGCTGGAATTCTATCTGTTTCCTTCCCCCCACCAGTTTTCCATGAAGACAACAGGAGTTTATAAGGCCACCATCAGTGATGATAGGGGAAAAGACATGAGCCAAATTGACATCTCTGGAAAAAGTAAAGTAACGTGTAATGTTTGGCCACAAGGGGCAGTGTTGAGTTAACATACAACCTGGGCCCTGCAAATTAAACATATGCACGCCGCACGGGTGTGCGCTTGTGTGTGCCTGTGTGCATGTGTTTTGTGGAAACATACGCCTCGGATGTAGAGAGAATATAGGTGTAGCATCTGCTGAAAGTGGATCCTCTCAAATGAGGAATGCCATGGTGGTTGGATGCAAAACGCCACTACATGTACTGTACATGTGTCTACTGTGTGGATTATCTGGGTCCCAGTCAGATGTGTATCAAGATACTCAAGACATCTAGACACATCATGAGGCACCTCTTAATTCTTACTGCCCAATTAACCAACTAACATAATGTTGTATACAGTATGTTGCATTTAACCCTATATGTTTTATAAAATAATTTTCTCTTCTTGAGATTATTTGTATTCATGTTGACATTTTTGACAGTATAAAGGGGTTGGAAATGCAGTCATGTATTATTTAATCCATTTGTTGAACTGCACCACCAGATGGCGCCATCACAACACATTTACTCTGGCTCTGATTCTGAACAACATTTTTGGCTTCCCTCCACAGTCTTTGATGAGGTTATAAACAAGTTGAACAAACTGGCTGGTAGGTATCTTACACACAAAACACACATTTATATTATATTATATTATATTATATTATATTATATTATATTACAAATATAATATCCAAGTACTTCTAATTTTGTGTGTTCACGACAATGGGGAGCGGAGAGAAGTCACACAGTGTTATGGGGGAATGCAGTTAGCAGCAGAGTTATGCAAAGCCTAAGCAATAGTTATGTCTATATTTCATTAACTGAAGTAAAGGTTGTGTTCATAAAGAAAACCCCTTTGAAATCATTACAAAGTCTTGTTACCACTAAGTCAGTTGTTGTTGTCAGTTGTCACATATTCCCAAACCTAACTGATAACACACGAGTGATATAATTCTATATAATTAAGGGCATACAGCAAAATATTGGCTACATAACAGTTTTAAGTAAATCGCATTTTAAGTAAAAAAAATCTTTATGTCACCCCCGGGACTCCGTAGTTATGTTATATTATAATAGAATTTTATTTCCCAGGATCTTTAATGATATCCTGCTGAAGAGATCTGTAGTATATTAAAGGAGAGGGAATTCAACGTGCCCATGCACAACACATTCATTCACACACACACACACACACACACACACACACACACACACACACACACACACACACACATCAGCAAGCAGCAGGTTATGCTGGTGATAGTCGGCCATCATGGGGGGAAATCATTTAAACGTTCCACTGAGCAGCCACAGTGGCTGTCTGGGGTAGAGTTTTGCGCTTCAGCCGGGCAGTTTAAGGCCCTTCTGCACGTATTACGGCGCTGGTAGCTGGAGATCTTGCTACAACGGTGATGCGGACAGGTACCCTCTGCAAAGTCTTTTAAATCGGTTCTAAGTTATTAGGACTTTTATGCAAAGGTTGCTCACAAAATTACTCTGTCTGGCCTCCCGAGCCCCTCCCCCCCCCCTTTCTCCAATGTAGGGTTTTCACGTAGGAATAAAAATCGAATCTCTGCAATTTCCACTCGAACCATTGATGTCGGCGCTAGTTCATTTAAGGGGGGAGGACACCTAATAGTGGCTGCAGACTGCCGAAGATGGGAGCCTGTTTTGTTGTGATTACTTTCAGGTGACAGGGTAGCAAATAGGTCAGCTGGGGGCGGAGGAGCTGCAGTGCTCTAGAACGCGCACCTAGAGTTGGTGTAATGAACGGCTTCGCCCCCTGTGCTGTTACCCTTTAATAGGTGCCAGCGCATCGGAGGTGACGATTTTCTGCACGGCAACGGGCATTCAGCTGCAGTGTCTGATGAAGTATTACACCAGCGAGATGAGCATCAGCTGGATGCACGGGTAAGATGGCCTTCGTCTTCCTCTTTCCCCCTTGTCCGCTATTGTGCGTTGAATCAAAAGAGCGGAGAGTGGCACAAGCATGTCATTACACCGGCTATTTCTTAGTCGCAACTATTTAGTGAAATATCACGTCCTAATCGCTTTCTATTAGTGAGGCTCCTTCTGGCCCTGAAGACAAAAAACTGAAACTCAGTGGAGATGTATGCCGAGAGGTGAATGAAAGGAAGTTGTTGACGGGGAGAACGTAAAAGTGAATGATGGAAACGAGATGAACGTTAGAAAGAGAGAATGAGGAATATGGAGAGACAAAGAGAGCGGGCTAGTAGAAGCTTTTCTGTTATTCAATTATTCAGAGAACGGAAATTATGGAGATTAGATTTCTACCCTCTCCCTGTCATTTGCGCAAATGTGTGTGTATGTGTGTGTGTGTGAGTGTCAGTGTGATACTATAGATAGGAAGGGGGAAATTTGTGTCCCTAGGCATAACATTAGGAACGCATGTAAACATGGTTTTCCATTACCTCTGAAAAAGGTTTCACACATACTTAAATGCACACATTCACACGCACATACGCACACACAAATCCCGCTTTCCACTCCTCTCCTTTCAGAGAGTCTAAGCTTTCACAAGGTGAGAAGAACGTGATTGGAGGACTTCTTGGTACGACAGCAACAATGGAGGTATGTTAGGGCATATGGCATCCATGACATGCATCTTAACAATAATCACACAGGGCCAGTTGAAAATCTCCACCACACGGGTACCACAGGGTCAATAGTCGCATGAACTGTTTCAACCTGATTAAAGCAACAACATTGACTCTTAGAGCCATTTACTTTTTTACTACCAAGAACTGTCACTTTTTATCTGTGAAAGACTGAATAAAGTTTGTATATAGATATGATAGATTGAAAGATGGGTATACAGTAGAGGATATGGGTGGATGGATAGATGGGTTGATTGTTTTTTCTTTTCTTTTGATTGACAGATTATTGAGCCTACAGAGAGAGACAAAGGAATGTACACTGTTGTGATCACCGATCCCGAGAACACACACAAGCGGACTTTGGATCTCAGCGGAGAAAGTTAGTCCACACACATAACACTGCCGTCTTGCGTTTGGTTCTTGAATACAAGAGTTCTGTGAGAAGTGAAAACATGTTGTTTTGTCTTTCAGCTTTTGACAAGGCCTTTGCCGATTTCCAGGAAAAAAAGTAAGATTGTAATTTCAAATATTCTGGTTCAGTTTAGTCAAGCTGCATAAAGTGTGATTATGAATTGTCATCTTATATTAACAGCCCCAAGCATTCACAATAAACCCCTCATATCATACTTGATGTTGAAAGATCTCTTCTCTAGGCCTGCACTCGAAGTCCACAAACTACTAGTAATGAAAATAACCAGCTATCAGGCTACTGCATCAGGTTAAAGGGTGGGGTGGTGGGTTTGTGTGCGAGATAGGAACAGAGGGAGAGGGTTTCTTCACGGTAATTTGGCCAATTGGGACACAATGACACCGTTAACATTACATTTTTGTGAATCCATTCTAAAAACCCGAAGCAAACCCAAAACGCGTCATGTGAAGCGGAACCTGGCTAATTTCCTCTTCTAATTATATTTCAAAAGAAGAAGCAACAGTATTGTGGAGCCAATTCTGCAACCGCAATCAGACAGGTTCTGCTAACCAGCGTGACCGCCTCTTTTACTTTTCATTGTGCCTCCAAATGTCAAACGGAGAACACAGAGGAAGTCCCACCGGTCCTGAGCCTGGTGTCTGTCAGTCATCCTAGGCTGAGCACATCCATCCAGCATAACATCCACACATCAGTCCATCAATAGTATTTTAACCAGGGCAGAAGCTTATCCGAGCTTACTTTGAGCATGAACACCCTCTGATTGGCTGCCAGTCCACCAAGTGTCCACAACACACACACATACTATTCACACTTGGGGGCAGTTTAAAACAGGCCAACCTGGAAAGAACATTCAAACTCACAGACCGACTCAGAGAATGAGCTGAATCCTGCGGTCAAATTTTATTCGGCCTTAAATCGAAGGCATACTGTGGCAGACTATCCCCACTGTCACTGACCCAAAACTGAAGAAAATATCGATTGTGCTCAGCCTGTGTGAAGACAGCCAGGCCTGCCCAGGGAAGACAGGCTGTCACACTGGGACCCAAAGGAGAGGCGGAGACCCAGATGCACTTCACACTGCACGGGGAAAATGTATATGAAGAGCAATTCAGTGGTAGAATTCTCACTGACAGCTACTTTATGTATTCATACGATTGTGAATTATAGTCCCTTCTAGTAGCAATGGCGGTCATATCCGAGCTGTCAGTTGTACTCAAAGCTACGGCGGCTGGTTTGAAGTATAGTGGTGCTTAATCTGCTGTGTGTGCGTGGCTGCAGTTCACCCGGTGCTAACATTTTCAAAAATAAATAATATATTTGCATTATTTCCTTCCCCCACAAATGTAAGAATCGAAACCATTAACTGTTAAATCCACATAGACAATCTCTCACTATGCAGCCAATAGAACAATCTAAAATGAAGTCAGTGTCAAAAGGCTATTTGTTATCATTTTTGTATTCATTGTTATGTTTTGTTCATTTCTTCATGCACGTTTTCGTCCACGTGATATCCAGTTGATGAGAAACATTATGACATTAAGGACGTCATTTCAGTGAGAGTGGACCTTCAAAGCGTCTCTCTTGTGTTTCTGTGTTTCAGGGCTGAAGCATACGCTGACAAGAGTGAGTCCACCCTCCATCTCTGTCCCTGTCTGTCCTTGTCGCTGTGCCTCCCTGTCCTTCCTTTTACAGCAGCATAATGTGTCCCTTCCTATTTTATTTTTTTTGATCTCCGTCTCTTTTCTATTCACATCCAGTTCTCGTTTTCTTTACTCGATTAAAGTTGCACTCCTTGATTTTTGTCTGGAATGACAATTAGTTTATTTACTGGAGCTCAATTTACTCTCTGGGGATGTACAGATTTACCCTTGTGGTTGAAAATGGTGTTACAACAATTATTGTTTTGGTTAGAAACTCCAGCGGCGCATTCCCCTCTTGCTGAGAGGAGTGCTGAGTGGCTGGCACTCCTCTCTACCCCCCCCTCCCCTACAGAACTGCAGTGGAAATGTGGGCTTCTGGGGGTGTTGTAATGCAATAAAGGAGTGTGCCTTTAACAAGCTCTCAATCCTCCATTATCTCTCCATTTGTCTGTCTATCTCTTTTCTCCCTCTTTCTTCTCCTGACGTCACACTGCATGCCTGTAGCAAACCAGTTGATTCTAATTAAACTAGCTCTCCAGCCAACTGGATTTGTTTAATCAGGTGGTGCTGTGCATGGATGGACTGTGTGTGTGTGTGTGTGTGTGTGTTAGTTAGTTACAACACATTAGGTGGATATAGCCAGCTATGTTCTATTTGATTTATAACAGCTTGCACTGGCTCAGTACCGGATGTACCGGTCTGCAGAAGGACAACATGGCGTAAGGTGACCCATTAGACATACTGATAGATTGTGAAACACCAGCGTTTTGTGGTATGACCCCACTACAGATGAACCTACAGTATCTTACAGTCTTTTCCTTGTCCAGGTTTTCACCTCTGATGCTTATTCTTGTTGGTATCACTATAAGGGATGTGCAGTCTATTGTTTTACAAACCTTATAGATAAACAAATACAATTCATTTCATTTAAATACATTTTTTATGGAAATAATCAAATAAAAAAAATTACACTCAGGAAAATGATTCATCTGCTAGTCACCTATTCATATTAATAATTCATATTTTCATTATTGTTTTTTATTAATAATGGTAATGTTTTTTTTCAGACCGTGGTAAAGTGATTGGAGGGTTGCCTGATGTAGTTACCATCATGGAAAAGAAGGTACTGTGTGTGTGTGTGTGTGTGTGTGTGTGTACATGCGCCTGTGTGCATGCCTGTGTGTATATATAACCTGTCATCTTCCCATGTATTCATAGACCCTGAGTCTAACATGTACTGTGTGTGGAGAGCCCAAGCCTCAGGTCTCATGGTTGAAGAACAGTGCAGAGGTTGAAATTGACGATCAGGTACTGTACGTCCAGGCAGAGAGGTGGCTCTTTACTGTGATTATGGACCTGACAGTGATGTGGCTGGATACCAAATGGCCACCAAATGACTCTCTATACTGTATGTACTACAGTGAAGAAGGCCCTCTTGTATACAGTACAGTTAGCAACAGCATTACAGCAGTAGAGCACTAATGTAAAAAAAGCTTTCAGTAGAATAGGATTAAACCACAACAACAATAAAACTAGTTGTTTGTTTATTTTATAAGCCTAATTTACTGCATACTCAAGGAGAATGTGTTGTTTTAACATTCTAGGGAAGCACTAGTCATGGCACCAGTCCACAGCCAATGTACAAATGTGCAGCTGTTTTAACCAATGCTTAGCGTAACAGGTGCACTGTAATACTAATCACTTTACGTTTGCCTGTGTTATCTTAGCATGTGGTGTCCCTGGACCAGGGCAGGTTTGCCAGTCTCACCATCAAAGGCGTTTCCATGGACGATTCTGGCAGATATACCATGATAGTCCAGAACAAATATGGCGGGGAGTCTGTGGATATTGTGGTGAGTCTCCCTGCTGTGTGCAGATGGTTGGATTTACTCGGGCCCATAAAAATCTGATTTTCTGACCATCTGTGGCACAGATCTTATTAGATTATTCTCGTTTAAACAGCCAATATTAGGGATTTAGGTTCTGAGTGATCCAAAAGTGTCTTTGATCTGATTTATGATGTGGTTATTGTATAAAGGCTTAGGACGGTGCAGGGGGTTGCATTTCTCTATGCTCATTACTGCTAAGTCCGGTAGATCATTAGTATTTTACTACATACAGTATACCCCTGTCAGCATTATGCATTATCTTTAGCGTTCACTCATAGGATACACACCTTTATCCTTACTTTATGTTGGTGGTGCAGTGGTAACTTTCTGTTCTCTGGACCACCAAGACACCGTACTCCGTACTGGACCACCGTACTCTTAGATGGGTTAAATGCAGAGGACAAACTTCCCCACCGGGCATCCAAAGCTTAAAGATAACATGACATTAACATATTGTCTGATACAGTTCATTAATCCCTCCGTGGGGAAATTGTCATTCCACCCTCTGGCTGGAATGGAGGGTCAGCCCAGCTTTACTGTAAGTAGATGCCAGGTGTCTTTCTCAAGGAGACCAACACACAATTCTCACATGTGGAATCACAGCTGCGAGACAGCTAGAGACCTTCCTGCCAGTAATACACAGAGCCTCCCAAAATGCCTCTGCAATGTCTGTCTTCCATTTCCAGGTCAGTGCGTATCGCCATGGAGAGAAAATTCCAGAAGCAAAGCCCACCCTGACTCCAAAAACGATCATCCCTCCTAAACGCCCCATTGAGATCCCCCAGCCTAAGACCGCAGCCCCCGCCCCCGCCCCCTCTACCACTAGCCCCGCCCCTAGCCCCGTCCCTCCCAAAGCACCTGGAGTGAGGGGAATGAAGAGCCCCACCCCTAGTAGGAGGAAGTAGACGCAGAAAGACACATACAATACAAACCTAAACTGACCGCATTGACTACCACTGTGAAATGAGTTTACTTGAAACTTTGTAAACAATTAAATTCAGGATCACCCTTAGACACAACTTGAAAAACATATTTAAAATGTATATGCATACAAGAGATTTTAAAGCAAATAATTAAATATACGGAATAGCCCCTGTAGAGACGGGTTTAGAAAGCTTTTGTGAGAGCTACATATAATTCTCCCAAACATTAAAAAATGGGCTTTGTAATTATTCATGCTTTTGGAATAGGAGCTGTAGTATGCCAGTATCGGTTCTGTGCAGAAATTGAACTGTAAAAGTCCATTTTATATGAACAGTTGCATTTTCAACCTTTTACAACATAGTCAATGGTTTGGAATCATCTCAGCCATTAAACTTCTTTCAGATATAACGCCAATCCCAAAGGCAGTAAAAACAGCAAAAATATATAATAAAGTCTTTCGACAGGGAACCAATGTTTGCCCTAAATTACATACATCTCTAAGCCAGGGTTGTCTTTCTCACAATCTTTACAAATTGTCCCTCCCTTAAAGAATGAATGAAGCATAAAGAAGCTGTTGTAAACAAAGGTAAAGTTTGGTATGTTTAACTGTCCTTTCTCTAAAGCTTACCAGCATTTGCTGCAAATGATAGTATTAGCATGATAATAAAGATCATGTTCTGTAGAGTCACTAGTCGACTCTGAATATTTGCGCCAAAATGTTTTCTGTGTTACAGCCAGCTGTCAATAATATGTACTCTCCTCGACTTCTCTGGTTTTCAGCCAATAAGAGAAAACAGACATGGCACGGTGTGCATCTCTATAGGACTCTGCCCATGTGCAGAAAGTAACGATGTCAGTGCTGATAAAAAAAAGATGGCTGATCAGATTTGTCATCATAAAATCTAGCGGTAGGTGAAGAGGGAAGGTAGAGAGTACATTCACTGTTTCTGTGTAGCGGTTGCTAATAAAAAAAAAGAAGAGATTGAACTTTGCCGAGCCCGTGTGTCATTCTTGTGCAAGAGAGAAAGAGACAGGGAGCGAGAGAAGGATTGAGAGCAAGAGAAAGTGAGTAATGGAGAAGCTGAGGGAGGGAGACAGTGGTGTTGTTATTGTTGGTGGTGTATGTCGGCTCAGCCAATGTAAGACAAGTCCAATCATGCCACTAAACAACTTTGAAATGAATTCAATTGAGAGAGAGATTGAGTTGAGAGACGACAAGACAAAAAGCATTCAACTGAGAGATAAAGGAACAAAGAAACACATGTATGTGTGTGTGTATATGTGTGTGACAGCACCAGCGTCGAAGCATCGCTGCCTCTGAGGTCTCTGTGCAGCAGTGCATGTGTATATTTGCTGTAGTTATGTCTGAAATATCACCGTGTTAAACAAATATTGAACTTTTGTTAAACCATCGACTCTGTAACTTTCTTACCTTAACACAGGGGTTCCCAAACTTTGAAGATCGTGACCCCCCACTATCCCCGGAGGTGGTTGGAGCATACCAAGGTTGTGTTCAGACGTGCACAAGCACTAATAAGCCTATCTCAACAGAGCCAAACAACCATTATATTATTTTATAGTAATTTAATATAGGCTAGTAGCAGAATGCATAAAAGTAATCTCCATGTATAGACTGTAGTACAGAGTAAACATAAAGTATGTGGGAGCAGCAGACTATATGCTAAAATATGCTATTTATAATCGTTTTTACATTTTATTTGTTTGTCCTCACGCTGGTGTTGTGGGTCAATTTCGGGGACCACCTCCAAAGTCTTAGGTAGTTTCTCAAAAACGTACTTCTAACAAACCTAATGGCAAGGCCGAGCGCCGAGAACTAGAGCCCAAATGCAGTACACCAACACAGAGACGGGGGAATAAGATTAAACTGGTTTTATTAGGAGCCAGCCGGGGGTTGGGGCGGGGTTGGGGCGGGGGTGGGGGTGGTGAGGTGAGGGGAGCCCGGCTGATGCTTGGGGAGCAAGGCTGAGTGGAGAAGATGGCCTGGGGAGTTGGCGTGAGCGAGGCAGGTCCGGTGCCGGTGGGAGCGCACGAGCGAGGCAGAAGTGCGAGGCAGAACAGCGTGGACCGGAGAGCGGGCTGCGGGCAGACGGAAACAGAGCGTCCGGAAAACTGAAGGCAAGGTTTGTGGAGTGTACGATCTGGTGGCGTGCTGCAGCCAATGAAATAGATGGGCACTGATGGGGAATTGGCCTCAGCTGTTCACCCCCAACACACCAGGTACTGCTCCTGCAATCAGACACACACACATCACACACAGAGAGAGCTGCTCCAGGCTGGACAGCGGGGCAGGGACCGAGGGCACGACACCTACAAAGCTGATCAACAGTTCTACTGGTAGCATGTATTCTCAAGTTATGGAGGTCTGAAAAATAAAATTGTTGTAATGTTTGATAACTCTCCCCCAAAGCGGTTCCTTGCAATGGTGAACTTTTGAACCTAACAAGGGGTCTTGTATAAGGTGGGATGTATGTGGCTTTAAGAGCAAACTCCACAACGAGTCCACCAATGAAATTATAAAGCACTATATAAATTGTGAACAGTGTTGGGAAGGTTATCGATTACAAGTTACCTTATGTAATAGTAGTGTAACTATTTCAATTACTTTATCAAAGTAATGTAACTTATTACATTTCATTACTTTTACTTACTTACTTTTTTAATTTCTAATAAATGTTAGACTGTTAAGCACTTTCAAATGTTTAAACCTATATGTAGACATGGTGGCAACTCTCAGATAGCAAAGGCAATTTAACTGGAAGATGGGTGTCAAATTCAAACAGGAGAACTAATAAAAAGCATCAGAACAGTATCAAACTTTACTAAAAGTCTGTGGCTGGAAATGGCAACGGAAGACATTGTGCACACATTGTGAACATGCAAAGCAGCAAAATCACTATTATTCAACATATAGCCAAAATATTCAGATGTTACCCCCAATGTAATCAACATTTTCATAGGTAACTGTAATTTAATTAAACTTTTTTTCCCCAGTAACGTTTATTTTGTGATTAAATTACATAATACGTTACATGTAATTAGTTACTCCCCAACACTAATTGTGAACGAAGTGCAGCGGTGGCTCCAGAAAATTTTGATTGGGGGGGCAATGGGGGGTCCTGGTCATTTCAAGGGGGGTCTCATGAA
>JAODLI010033972.1:0-19104 GCA_027575585.1 Percopsis omiscomaycus | reverse complement strand
TCCCATGGACCCCCCCCCCCCCCCCCCCCACCCCATTTCCATCTTCATAGAGAACAGACCCGTGATTTAATCACCTAAATTGACTGGCTGACAGCTTGCATGTTTTACTTTGTCTCCTTCGCTCCCTGTCAACAGTTTATTTTCTGCTGCAAACAAGTGACAGCTACTTTGCGCTCTGACACATGCTTGTCAGCCAGCAGAGACTTAGCGTGTCAATATATCTTAGTCCTCGTCAGATACACACCTAAAGGGCAGCACTGCGAGCTTCTGTGTGTGATGGGGGGAGGAGGTCACTCAATTTGATCTGCCCTTAATTTATGTGGAGTAAATAATGAACTGTCCTCCCCTTATTGAACAATAACCGATAACGTGTGCAGAGAGAACCTTATTTTGCATTACCAGCTTGTGACTCATTGCCCCTGATTATCAGACATGGTTGGTTGTGCATTGACTGGTGGTGACATTTAGTTTTCTGACACATACACATCAGATAAATAATTATTTGCACATATTATTTATTCAACACTTGATCAATCAAGTTCCTGAGAGCTACAATTCAAGGGAATGCCAACAAGTAGGAAGAACAGATATTAGCTAGATTTCAACAAATCAAGCACAACAGGAGAAGATGAAAACCAACAATGAGTTTGGTTGTAAGGGTTGTAATGCATCTCAGATCGAATTCACCTATCACCTGGTACGACTAGAAGGAAACCTCGGAAAGTTGGAAAGAGAGAAGATTTGGTTTCCTTGTTCACTTAACAAGCTTTAAGATGCACTAACGCGTGGAACAGACAATTCTGTGTGAATAGCCTTACTTTTACATGCCCTGTGGAGAGGAGGCTTGACAGTGTGTCTGCCTCAGCGGTGGAACAGCCGAGAGGTGATGTCTTTCATTGCAGGAAGTTGCAGAAGCACACGGCTGTGGTTGAAGCAGGCCTGGTTGCCTTGGAGATGGGAGAGTGCAAATAAATGTCTGGGATGGCGTAGCATGTGACATTTATGACACTAATCGCTACCATTTTAATGGACCTGAAACTCACTGTATTTTAATAAAATCAGTGACTCAATTACAGGGTCACTTCAACTGAGTCATTTTCATGATGATCTACAAAGCCTAAAATTATTATTACTATTCAATTCTTTATCAATACATTATTGGGATAATGAGGTCCAGGTTAAGGTTGTCCGTAAATCCCCTTTAAGAGAAAGCATAGGCTATCATTTCTAATATCAAGTTGAGGGTTTAAATAATATTTAAACCCTCAACTTGATATTAGAAATCAACCTAACTCTGTTTAGTTGTGGATGGATGAATTTTGATATGATCAAAATTCATCCATCCACAACTAAACAGAGTTACATGAATCTCATTTCGTCTGGTACAACATGTAGCTGCACACAGGAAGTGTCTAAGAAAATCTGAAAATCTGAAAACCTTACTTGTAAGACATGTAGTGGATCACGTGGAGTCTAGTTCTATGACTTATCCTTAATGACTGCTTATATTATTTAACATGCTTAAGTTAAATTCCTTGAGAAATTTGCGACAGCATCTGAAAATGAAGTGACATTTGAAGGTGCCAAAAAAGTCTAAAAAGGCAGCTGGAAAAAATAGTAATTCATACATTTTATTGATAAACACTGTATTTAGTTTAGGTAATCAACTTGAGTATCATCACAGTTGCAGTTGTGCTCAATAGAGCACAAACTTCACAGATCTAGCCTCCTAATTTTGCTCTCAAAGTGCACCAGATTTACTTTAACTTTAAAACGTACACAATTTTCTTCAGGGGGAGCATGTACCCACCATAGTTTCTCAAACTCCTGTGGGAACACTGATACCCCTTCAGCCAGTTGTTGACTTGTTTCTCCACCTGACTACCAGCTACACAAGCAATAACATAAGCGTAATAAATGTTCCAACAGTATTGCCCTTCTAAACAAAAACATGTTCATCAAACAACAACAACTCATGCCAGTAATGTATACTCTTTATCAAGTATTACTGAGAAACTACTAACAGTGCTAAAACGCTTTTAACCATCAGTTATTGTTAGCCAAAACAACGATACTGATACCGCTAAAGTTCTAGTCTTGACTTTAGTCTGTCAATATATTTCTAATGATCAAAATAAAATAAAAAAATTAGGAACAACTAAGAGTTGGAGATTAATAATTAATTAGTTTAATAATAATAATAATAATAATAATGATGTATTTATATAATAATAAATAAAAGGCCATCCGAGAATTTAAACGTTGCAACCTCCATGGCTGTGGGACCCTGCACTATGTAGAATGAAATAGCTCATGCTGTACATACAAAATTATGGGAATTTATTTTAAAAGATATACATTCATATTTCATGTTTATAAAAGCTTTTTCAAATGTTGCTTTTACCTTTATCAGAGGTCCGTATCATTGCACCATATCATCATCATCCATCGTATTTTTTTTCTACTCAACATTCAACATTCTCCTCCACACTCCAGATAACAACACCAAAGTGGACCAGTGCACTTCACAACAGAAAAACCCATTTGTACTCAAAACCATTTGGTAGCAAGAAAAACAAAAGATGGCTCAAAGGAGAATCGACTGGCTGGGTCCAAACCAGATAACCTTTGGAGCCCTTTGCCTTGTCATGGAAAGTTTCTCAACTACCCTCTACACTTTTCAGCACTTCCACTGTTCATTCTGAGACAGAGACAAACAGAGCAGGGGTTGGTGGGGTGCAGGGGGCGTCCCACCCAGGACGAGGCAGTGATGGAAGAAGGAAGAAAAAGAACAGTGGAGAAAGATCGAGGGCCTAAATGAAAGAGGAGCGAGTGAAGAAAGAGCTAGTGTCTCATGCCATATACTCTTCTAACCTGAGCAGGCAGGATCTGGGGTAAAAAATAAAAAAGGCAGGTGGCAGTGGAATAGCAACAAGGCCCCCTTTGCGCCTTGAAGCCCTCCAAGCTCCCTGTAGCGGACGCAGATGGTGTGTCTGTGGATAATAGCCCCCCTCCACCGGCCCACGCCCCCCATATCTTATCAGGTGGGGCTGACAGGGACATGTGACGCCAGGTTAACCCAGAGTGGATTTCCAGTATAGGGTCAACTGTTCTTGAACCCCAAGGGTAAATTCCGAATACTTCCCTTATTAGGGTATCTAAGCACACTTTTTTTTCCTTTACAGCCCTAACACACACTCACACACACACCAAAAAGGCCAAAGGGAAATTAAGTTCTTGTTACATGAATGGGTGGACAGGTGGCAAGACCCTGTTTTCTAACTATCCAGTAGTTACTGTGCTTAAGGGATTGACCAAGGCTTCTGTCATGACTCTCTGATCCCCTCTAATAGATGCTAAGGTGGGCTGTGCTGGGAACAAAGTGTTGAGCTACAACTATTGTGTGGAAAATGGATTCGAAAGAGCGAATGCCCTCTCCCCCCTAGACTGGAGAACTAATTGTGATGATTAAGGTGTTCTTGTCGCATCAAATGAGCTCCTAAATAGGCAAAGTCTTTTTAGTTAACTGTCATTTTGAGGCCTGAAATAGGAGTAACAGTACATACTCTCATTTTTTTTATACAACGGTTAAATCGGTTCCTTCCACTCCCCTTTTTCCACTGTAAAGCTCAAAGAACTGTCAGCACATGTTACAACATTTCTATGGTCCTTTTTTCTTTTTAAACTCGAGTGCATAGTTGCCATCCAAATCGTTAATTACCCGTCATGAGCTCTTACCCACGGAAAATCCATTTATTCCTCACTAGCTAGCATAATGTAGGCTTACATAGCTTAAAGCACTTGCCACGCACCGCTAAACGGTGTCTTATTACCTGCAGAAGAGTACGAGGTAAGCCAAGGAGATCTAATGCTGAAGAGCTCAGCATGTTTACTCTGTTTGCATTGCAGAATGCAAATATTGTATTTTGGGATATAATGTGTAGTAGGCCTATACATTATATCCCAAAATACAATATTTGCATTACATTAAATTGTACAGCCACAGCTATATCTCTCAATGCAGCTATTTTGTTGCATTGTTTTGTCGTCACAGCTCATAAATGAACAGAAATACGTGAAACCAGGATTCATTTTTGGCATGCTCTGTTGAATTATTCAGTTGTGTTGCAGGTGCAGTGCCTTGTACTGCATCTGCTGAAGCAGTTACAGAAACATTGTTTTGCTCTGAATCTCCAGGAGTGCATGCCTCTCCTCAACCTCTGCTGACCAGCTCACACTCCTCTCTACCCTTCTACCTACAGCTGCCCACACTTTAGTGGAGAAAAAAAATCCACTAAAAATACGGAAATATCTATGATAGTTTAGGAATGGCACTTTACATGTAGCCTCATGATAACATCTTAATCTAATAAGCTCCACATTCTGTTTCGGTCAGTCTGGATAACTTCCGATCAAAATTGTCCTTTTCCGGTTAGAAAATAACTAGTCCAATCAGCTTCCAACTGAAGTAGTTTAGTTGATGATCAGTATTAACCTCCTGTGTTCGAAAATGATAACGATGTTTGGTTGGTTGAAGGTGGTCCAATTGTCTGCTGATAATATAAACACCTATTGGCACTGCCTCTACAGCTAATATGAATCCAGACAGATTAGCAGAGAGAAACAGAGCGGAGCTACTGTGTAGGACCTTGACAACGCCACATTGGTTGTTAATAAAAAAGCAGTTTGTCACTTGTTGAAACGTGGCACGCCCAAGTCACCGCACTTGTCCGTCAACGAAATGACTTCCTGGAACTAAAACTGCGTTGCCTAGTCCTTCTTTGCACCAAGGTCGAGGGCAGCTGGGAACGTCCTTAGTCACTTTCAGCACTGTTAGACACTGTGTGCAGGCAGAGGCTCATGCTAAAGACAAGTGAGCCAAACAAACATCTGCATATTAGTAGCTGGGTTTTTCATTAGCATATTTTTGTCATTCTGATCTAAATCATTCCAATTGAAGATTTCGGGTCAACTATTTACATGGGATGTGATCTGATATGGTCTGGTGTTTACATGTGACGACGCAGTTAATCGGAACTGCTGTGTGACATGCGCACATTTTGCTTTCACATTTTGCTGCACGCGAGGCGGCCACTGCTCACGGAGATGACACTTTTTTCCCCGCCTCGAGTCTATTTTTTACAGAGTGCAATGAAAATACATTGTAAAAGCAGAAATAAACTACAAATAATCATTTATAAGAAGAAGAAAAACTTTGGTTTTTAGCACCGCCTCCTAGCCCCACCAATTTATGAATCCGACTGTAAATGTTTTATTCAGATAACTTTGTTGCTCGTCTGAATTGTTGTCATATTATGTTCGAATATATATTTTTGATTCTACCTGTGTCTGTGGAGAGAGTTGTAGGCTACTGTTGGAATGTTCCGATATCATTATGTCAAGACGGAAGGCATGCGTAGAAAGAACGCTGTCAGAAAGTAATCAGGGTAAACCGTTTACATGGAACAATTTTTCCTTTGATTGGTTATGAAATATATTAAACTACCCCTCTGTACAAATACATTTTTGGGGGCCTTTTTATTCTGATTGAGGTGTTTATATGGGACATTTTTATTCCGTTTAGTCTTTTAAACTGATTATAACCGGAATATTAGGCTCCATATAAACCCAGCTAGTGTCATCCTAAATTGTGTGTGATTGTGTGTACTGTACATCCTTCATCGGACCGTGTGCCTGTCATCCAGGCTGTCAGTAACCAGTATGAACAAAGGATGTGTCTGTGCTGGGTTAAGAGGCTAATAAGACAGACTCCTTCAATTCAGAACACACACACGCACACGGCACACCCATCCTTGATTGTTTAGGAGAGGAATAAGAGACAGCCCCACTGGTGCAGGGTCTTTCACTGAAAGAATAATTGAGATGGCAATTGAAAAAAAGTGCGTGTGTATGTGTATGTGTGTGTGTGGGGGGGTTGCAGAGACAGCCTTCCTCACAAGTTTATGGAGGCCAGCCAATTATTCTCAGCAGCCCCAGCCCCAGCCTCCTGAAACCCCAATTATGGCCAGCACAGAGCAGCCGGTCAGAGAACCTGCCACCTAGACCCACAGAAACCTCTAGCCTTCGCCTGAGAAGAACGGGGAGGCTGATAGGATGAGGGATGTTCGCGTGTGTGTGTGTGTGTTTTGTCTGTCTGCATGTATGCGTGTAGGTGTGAGTTCTGATGTGTCTGCCTCTGTGGGTCCATGTGCATACATGTACTTGTGTAGGGTGTGTGTGTGTGTGTGTGGGCATGCATCTGTTTCATGTGCATGTATATGCCTTCTCTCCGAGCACGAGTTAGCTCCATCCAGACAATATAAGTGACCAACAGCATTTGCAAGTAATATGCTGTCCATTATTAACAGAGCTGGACAGTGATTGGTGGATTACAGGAAGCGGGAGGGGCAGAGACAGCTGGCATCTCCAAGTCAAATTTGGTGTCATAGTTAAAGGTACACATTTTGTTTGTGTTATAGATCCCCCAGGACCCCACATTTCAGATCACTTTTTATGTTCCTTTTTGTAATGCTGGTCTCAACCACAAGGGGATTTCCAGACACAAACAGTGGGGCAGATGTACGTCCGTTACAGAGCACATAAAAGGCAAATAAAATGTAGGCAAATAAACTTTAAAATTACATTATGATAATAGTGTCATTATAATCATGAACAATGTTGTGGAACTTGCAAATGAAACGCATATAGTGACCCGTAAAAGGGTTTCGGCAGCAGCAGAAAAAGATTTCCCTACCAAATTTCAACCTTCAGTAAACCAACACCCTTAATTGTGTCCTCGTCTTGCTTGCATGACTGCAGCCATTGTTTCCCCTATAAAAGCAAACGTGCTATCTGGATTACGCCTGCTTTTGGGAGGTGGAGAAATTACACCGCAAAACAGACATGGACTTTTCCCTGCAGTTTTCATTCATACAACGGAATAGGTCATCAGTCTCCCATATTTTTGCACAGAACTCACTTTTCCCTCTACCCTCCCATGAATGCATATTCATTGGGGAAAGCGTAAATTGCGATTCTGCTCAAAGCAGAATACATACCACGCCATGTTTTTAGGTGCACATTGCGACAAAATTAAGACTAAAACAGGCGCTAACATGTCCCTGAGTATCTTGATGATGCCACGACACTACTCTCAAAGGCTGAGGTGATTGAAAAGTAACCTAGTTAACATGACTGTAGGCTATTTAAGGGGAGGTTATTACTACCCTAACTCTGCGAATGGCATCTGTACTTTTTCAGTAGTTGAATAATAAAAGAAAATACCTACCCTATCTCTACATCTCTTCAAGCCATCTCAAATGACATCCTATCATTCGTCACTGATCAATTCCTCCCTGGCCACAGGCTCGGTCCCAGCTGCCTTTAAAACATTTACATTTAAAGCATTTAGCAGACACTTTTATCCAAAGCGACTTACAATTAGCAACAGTTGAACTGGTTAACCACAAGTTTTTGCAAGCAGATAATTTTCTCCTAGAATAAGGACAGCATCATGTAACAAGGTTACTTTACCTATGCATTTGCACAACATTACTCAAAGGTTTATCATTCAGCTAGAGTCAGACCGCTACTCAAGAAACCAACCCTGGACGCATCCACAACTCAGAACTACAGACTGGTATCTCCCCTTTCTTTCCTATCCAAAACAGTTGCACGCGCTGTCTCCAACGAACATTCCTCCTACCTCTCACAGCATGACCTCCTGTGCTAGATAGCCTTATCACAGCAATGCCGTATTTAATGACCTTAACGCGTGGAAGATTCAGCTCGTACTCCATAGGTAAGACTGCGGGGCGTGTGTTTATCCACGTATAGTCAACTCAACAGCGTGACATTCACTTAGTAATAACATAGGAGAGGATTGATGCTTTCGCTCAGTGTGTCCACTCCACCGGCATCCAGCTCTCTGGATGTGTGTCCCTCGCTGGCTTTGTCCATGCTTCCCTTTTTCTGTCTCCCTGGGAGACAGGTGATTTGTGATTGCCCACACCTGCTCCTACTTCCCTAGGCCCGTGAACCACACCTCCCGCACACCCCTCCCCACACTACACACAGCCCTCAACCACCCACACCTCCACAACATGGTTTTGTCAAACGAAACTAAATGAAACTATTAAAGTCACGAGCAGATATTCAAAGTTGCATGTTCCTAATTCCTATAAAGAAAAACATTAAACACTAGAACTGCGATTTGCCATGTCATTCAACGTTGTGTTTTTACATTGTTAATTATTAAATCAGTGTATATGCCTCGTTTCTGTCCTTCCGTGACTTTTCTTCCATCATATTTTTATTCTACTCAGTCAACATGGTGTATTGCAAGAGAGGGCATAAGGTGTGACATGGATGAGAATTTGTAGCCAAATAAGAGCCAGGCTAGACTAGCATTAGTATATCTTGTATTATACATGCATGAAGTGTTTTGGTGGATTAGGCTACTGTAGGTGCATATTGGTCATGAAATTAACTGTTGTGTGTAGCTGGTAAAGACAACAGTAGACTCAATATTGAATAATGCGATCGTAACAAACTGTAAACCTACCCCTAAATGCATAATCTGTATTTATCTTTTCTTCTCTGTGCTTAATCAAGCTGTTATGATATCTTTTCATATTTAAATTAAGGTACTTATGTCAAATGTAACTTAAAATGTGAAATGAATAGTTCTACTGAAGTGAGATAGAGTGGGTGTGTCACTTAATTTAGATATAATCCATCATAGATTTATGTGTGTAATAGTCTGTCCAGATGGGGTTAGGGTTACAGGGTGATTTTATTGAATAATGATTGGATTTTCCTGTAAAGATCCTGTTGGATTCATCTTTCCAGTATAAGTTACTTGCTTAAGCAAAGCTTCCCTTTTGTCATAATTTCTAACAAAGGTATAACAAAATACCATGAGTTTCATAATCATAATTGTGACCATACACAGTCTGTTTACAAGGTTTACCAGGGTTATAATGATGTAGTAGATGCAGGGTTATAATGAATACGTATGAATAAAAATGGGCTTAAGCTCCTGCCACTGTGGAATTCTCTGCACGTCCCTGATCAAAACCAATTTTACATTGATAATAACCCTCAGCGTGATTTCAATACTATAGTGTCATAAATATGACGAATAACTATAGGCGGACCTAGTATTTCAATAGGTATACGTGTTTTATAAAGCAGCTCACCTGACCGCAGATAATTTGTTGCGAGTAGTACAGCGCTGAGCAAACTACACGATGGCAAGCAGACGAAGCAAGACGAACGCCCAGGAGGCTTTGGAAATGCTACAGAACTTGGACTGGATGCAGAGGTTGACAGTGACCAAACAACCGAGCGCCGCGCTGGCAGGCGGCTAGCGCACTACGCCCGACACAGCATGCAAAATCAAACAGGCCGTGCGTGTTTAGCCAGCTCCTCACCCCCACCCAATTATTTTTGCAACTTAAAAAACACAAGTACAAATGAAAACAATTGGAAAATCTGATCAAACAAGACAGTGCACCAATAGTAGGAGCTGGTGGTGCCCATGGTGATTAATGGCCATTTGGTTGACCACTCACTTTTAAAAGTAGACTACACCTATAGTTGGCTGCTCCATTAAAAGTGTTCTGCTTTTTACCTGTCTCCTTCACTGTCTCCTCTGACCAGGTAACTTTTCTGGAAGGGGGTTGACCCTTCGCTGCCCAGAATGAAAAACAGACCTTTCTGCTTCTTCCCTGACGTCTTTAAAACAGAGAAATGCAATGATTAATGTATGCGTTACTTTTGCCTGGGCATGAAAACATAATTGAAACAATAAACTATTAACGATGAAACTTTGAGGATTGCAGAGACATTTGAATGATAAAAATCAGTTCAGAATTATGCGCATTGGTTATGGTTTGAACGCCAGAAAAGCGGAAGTAGAAACAGTCTGGGACTGAAATAATTATATTCTACAGATTCTTTACAGTTTTTGAGGTATATATGTGAATGTATATCTCTGTAGGGACCCGTTCTATGTCAGCGGCAAAAATATTGTCCCATGTTTCCAGCGCCCCTTAGGATTCCATTGTATAGCAATTTTGCGTCAATGCTTTTTGCGTTCTAAGTCAATACAGGAGACATTTTGACCGGCACAAATTTTGGACGCTTTAAGATGGCAAAAATAGGGCCCAGGTTGAAAAATCCCGAAGTTCTCCTTTAATGGGCCATTCATGAGAATAACGTTTTGATGCAACTCTAGAAAAAGTCTCTGCAGTAACAAGCCTGTTCAGGCGAAGGCTTAAGACTTGAGACTTTGGGTTTAAGTTCAATGACCAGCCTCCACTAACAACCATTCCTAGCAGATAATGTGTTTAGAAATCCAATGTCATTTTGATTAGGTGACTTTGTTTGTCGTGCTCTGTTATTATAAGCTGTACTATTTCTGTGAATGTGACAAATAAACTTTGATTCAGCATTTATAAACCCTCTCCAGGATTCCATGTATGGGTGGTAGTTTCATAAAAAGGGAAAAACATTTTGAGGCAAACAGTTTTACACGGACCGTTGTTGTAAACACAAATAAAACTATTATTCACAGCTCCGAACATCTGTGGCAATCAAGTGCTAGTGTTTTTACATGTGAATGCCCAGATACAGAGGGTTGTGTATGAATTTAATAATTGAGAAATGCATAGCCACCTCAAAACTATAAAAATATGTCATTCACAAAAGTTCCTTTATTGATAAATAAAGTTTTTTTTCCAAGGTTTACCATGCTATTACCTTGCTCTTTTCCGTTTTGAGCAATTTCTTCTTGTCATAGCCCGAGGAGTTGTTGAGGATTGGGGTTTTCATTAAACCTCTTTGATAATTTATTGCGTATCATTGTATGATTGTGCTGCTGCATGCTCACTGTTTTTAGCCCTGGTTTAATCTGTCCCATAAGACTCCTCACCAATCTCAACATTTTGATTGATGCATTCATTTCCTGGTCGCTGCACAACCCTAAATCCATACTTACTGTACAAAAACACTGTAACATCAGCTGAGCGCACTGTATTTGTGCCTCAACGTGATATTATCCAAAACAGGTATTAGGCATGGCTGCGGCACTTGAACTCAATTTGGCACAGATTCTGGCCATTGATTCTGACTATTTTCTGTGAGCAGTAGCACTTGTGGTCAAAATGTGCACTTCCGTGAGACCACCTTGTTATTACTGGTCTGGCCAGAGTGCTGCTTTTGTACATTGTTGATTTTTGTTTGCTTTGTGTGAGTCAGGCAGAGGGTAGAGATTCTTAAAACAAAGGGCAAAAACTGTGACTAGCACTCGCACTAGCGCTGTCCATGGTACCTTTACTGTAGCATGCTATGGATGGACTCCTATGCCTGGCAGTTATGCAAGGTAGCTACTATGAACAGCTCCATTTCCACTGCACATATTGGTTGATTTAAAGTGCTTAATGGACTCCAGAAGTGCATTGGAATACTTTCTCCCTGGTTAAGCAGCCCAGATGATGATGATGACGACATGTCACTTTATCTGTATAGATAAATTTTTTTGCTAGAGTTTGCAAAGTGCTTTACATTTATGCAAACGCAAACAAGCTAACCGTGTAATGGTTTCTGTCCAAAATCCACAACCTGCCTCATTATGATGCAACATGTCACTTTGCTCTGTGGAGCATATCCTCCCAAGATAAACTACTTTCATCTCGTTCACAAGAAAATGCTGCGGCAAAAATATATACAGTATACAGTAGGCCTATACTGCAAGACACCTCGACAAATATATGACCTTCCATATGAAATACATTGAAACTGTTGCTAGTGGGCCCTAAAAATGGGCACAAATACACAGTGTACATACAAGAGACATAACTTTGAAACCAGAATTATTATAATCCATTATTTAATCCAACAAATATGGAAGCGGTTCTGAAAAATTACCTACAAATAACTACTAATAACACTTCAGCACTGCAATGGTGTTTGTTTCTGGATCTTTGCAGGGACATCGGTAGACACCCCAGCAGGGGCTTGAAGGCCTACTTTGCCAACCGGTATGGCGCTGATGATGGCCTGGACCAGAGCCTAATTATGCATCTTAGTTTTTGTCAAAGCAACTGAGTAAATGCTCGTCTCAGCTCCCATTTCCATTCGCTTTCCCCCGATAAAGATGGACTCGCCAACTGGCAACAATTCTTATTCAGTGGTCTGATATATATATATATATATATATATATATGCATATAGATGGTTCCCTTTCCACTCACAACGCGGCCTTATGCATGTGTAGAGAAACGAGAGAGGGACTGAGTGCGAGCTGTGTTCGTGGGTTTTTAAGATATGCATGAAAAGCCGGCTTATTTCTTTACAGCACAAAAACACAGAGATGAAAGATCCATCTGGCACTCTTTTGAAGTCAAACATTGGAAACTTTTAGAGTCACAACTTTCCGAAAGTGCTCATCTGTTTTCTCATTTCTGAAACGTGTACATTTGTTTATTGCACAGGCTTAGCCGCCGCCCTAGCTAGCGGTATCATATTAAGGGGAGGCTTGTTCACGGTGACCTTTTCCCATGCGCTGATGTGTTCCATCTTCACTCTATAATGTGTTGCAATTTGTTGCAATTCTAAGTGTCACCTGGGGTCATTTCTCTGCGGTAAATGAAGCCAATTTAAGTGAGTGATACAGAGTGTCTCCTTCTGGACATTAGTCGGAATTTTCTGTCCAAGAGGCTGTCATTCCCTCTCCCTCTGTCCCCTTCCATCGCCCCTGGCATTTATCCTATCTGACACTTCACCTCAAGGGATGCGAGGGCCACCGTCACACGAAACGTGCTATGACAGAAATCCGAACAGTCAAATGTTTCCCCCGCGATCTACCAGGCGGCTGAACAGAGGTCACGGCAAAGGTCAAATTATAAATCAGGATAGGGGAAACATCAAAGCAATGGATCGGACTGGGATTTTCCCGGCAGTGCACCTGTACAATTCAGGTCATGGTCAGAATTTTACCACTGGGAGATTTACTTTACGAGCTTTGCAGTAAGATATTGGAAGGATATTCTTGATGTCAAGCTATATATAAAAATGACACACTTTTACAATGCAGGATATGAAATATTAATCGCTAAGCACAATATTCCACTGCCAACAGTAAACTGTTTTGCAGGGGGTAAATAACAGTGAAGTAAGTGATAAAGCCTGGGAATGGTAACGCTAAAGCAGTGCCTCTGGGGATGTTCATACAATTCATACAATTCTCCTGTGTTCACTACCGAGGTTTATATTACAGGAAGTGAACGTTCCATAGGCAGAATTCCCCTGCAGTAGTGAATGTATGAAAATCTGAGCTAAAATATCACCACCCCAGTCTCTCTGAGGATTTGTAAGCTTGTAAATGTTCCCTCTTGGTAGCATTAGAAGTGCTAGCTTTGCCAGTTAAACCAGGGTGACACGACAACAAGACAGAATATAAAGAAATAGAGGTAAATATTGTATGGCCCATTGCTAAAACTGCATTCTGCCTGCTGCAAGAGTGCAGAATGGCAAGTTGCGTTTTTTCTACTCATACATATGCATTCATGGGAGGGTCGAGGGAAAAGTGGGAGTTTTGTGCAAAAACATGGGAGGAGATGAGTAAGGAATAACTGATTACCTATTCCGTTGTATGTATGAAAATGTATGTATGAAATTCTCTGCCTCTTAAAAGCAGGCTTAATCCTGCAAGTAAACAGTGGAAATGGCAGCAGTCATGCGACCAAGACGAAGACACTGCCGATACCCTTTTATGGGTTTTATTGGTACGGACAATTTAAGCGTAAAATTAAAAAGCACAGTGTGCACTTTCTTCGGACTGGTCGCTGTTCACGCTGCCCCCCAGTCGTTAAAGAGAAACTCTTTGTTTGTATCCCTTGTGTCCGAAACCAGAAAAACACTTGAATTCAAATGCGGAGAAGGGGCAAAATGGTGATGACAGGCTTTGATGTTCATTCTCTACAACGAATGAACAGTAATTTCATCATCATAAAGGAATCGACACCCAACTAGAATATTCTCCATGTGCAGCCCTCACTGTACAACTGTAAATATAAATTTTTCATATCAAGCCAAACAGATGTAATAAAATAGCCAGAAGAATATTTATTATTCTTAGTAAATCAACTCCTCTTGATCAAAAACCCAGCATACAAGCTAGCCAGGCTTCACGGCTTCAGGCAAATGAGGATACAGTAGCGATTGACATGTTGCCAAATGCTATTTTAATGATAAATTACCACAATCAAACTAGCTATCATCTATCATCTTAGGCTTCAATGGAAATAAACAGCAGCATTGCCATATAGGATATAGCTTCAAACTGTCTCTGTGATCATGTGATTGTGCACTCTGACAGATCCGTAGCAGACAGACATCATCTTTGTATAGAAAAGTGAGTCATCCTTTCCGCAGCCAAGTCTTGACACTGCATTCTGTGATGAAGGCTTCAAGTAGGGTAACATTTTCAAGTTTCTGTCTGGCAGCCATCACATGACACACATTCGCACACGAGCGTTGCCGCAGATGGCCCCCGATAGAAAGCAGAGGCCAATGCTCCTAGTGGTCTCCGAGGAACGTAAGCAACATGCTACCTTCCTATCCGCCCACCACCCAGCTGAGGTAGGAACGAGGCGCAGGCAGAGATGAATTCTGGTTGCCGCTCAATATGCGTGTGTTCCTAGATACAGCAATTCTCGCACAGAACCTTCAGAGTCTTCTGAGGGTTCCAGTCAAAAAGCCACATGCGAGGACGACAGCACTGCTCTCCGCGTTTGCTATTCCCTCTGTTCACTAAATGCCCCCCCCCCCCCTCCTCCCGTCCCTCCCGCCCCCCATTTCTCTCCATGCCTTCAACCTCTGAGCACCTCTCCCCATGCACCCTCTTTCTGTTGACCCCTAAAGACGGAGCGCCCTGCCCTGTCTGTCTGCCGTCATCAGCGAACACAAGAATACCAATGCCCTGTGGCTTGGGACGATCAATTCCTCAGAGTTAGCTCTGCTGTGTGCCTGACATCAGCCTCCGTGATTACCGTCTCCAAAAGCAAGCCGATCGATAGCACTTTCCCCCACCCCGCAACCCACCTCCACCTCCACCCAAATAAAGCTCTGGCATTGCACTTGAACCCCCTCCCTCCCCCCTGCTGGTTTTGCTCGCAACCCCATCGACCGCAGTTCGGAACCCGCGGCACCCTGGAAACCCAAGCTGATGTCTCAAAATGACTTTGACGCAGTTGCTTTGTGAACCAAGTTGTCAGGAGGAGAGATTATCTGCTCAGTATCAAATGAAATAACTTAACAAATCGTAATGATCTCCGCGGGGTGAAATGTTTCAAAATGACTCCCTTGGCAGGCATGAGAAGTTGGCGCCGATTATTAAAAGCAATGCAGTGAGCAGTTAAACAGCAACATTACAATTCTGAAGGTGTTTTGCAGGAGTTTATAAGGTATTCTAAGTAAGAAGGTGCAAAGATAGTGGCGCTGACAAATTTGCTCATCCTTTTCCACATTGCTAAAGTGACAATTGAATCACTGTCAGAACAAATGGTCTGCACAATTAACTACTAAGTTCTCAAGTCTACAAAAAGAAAATGTGTTAAACTTTCCCTTTTAGACAGCATGTCCATTTTACTCAGTTTCAATAACATCAGGGTAAATGCTTGGCTTTTGATTAGGCTGGCAGTAATGTTATAAGTTTAGATTGACGTGCTAATTGTGTGATGTCCCTATTAACGTTTACGTACCTTTAAGCTAAAATAGTTGAGCAGATGTGCAGCATGACAGTCAGCAGACTGTGATGCTGTGATAAACCCCTTACCTGAGAGACAGTGATAGTTTGGAAAAAAGAGGATTGGTTTATAATGGTGGGTATAAAACATAACAGTATTTCGTTACCTATCAATATTATCTATTATCTTTCCTAATACTGAAAATTATAATGTAAATAATTGTCTGGACGTTTGCAGACAAATTCCTCTGGATTTCTTCCCCTTAAATATTTCTGCATACATTGTGCTATATATTTATCTGTAGCTTAAAAGGTTTTAAAAACAATTACCATTATGAATTAAATGTAGCAATAAATCAATATCGAATCATATTGTAAGCAATGATATCAGTATCAGTGTTTACGCAAATGTATAAACTAGTGACATTGGCAGCCCAACCTTGCCTACTGAAAATGTCTCTTTTTTTGCCAGATTCTCTTTTTGCTAGATTAATACTATCATTCATTCCCTGCCGTCATTCCAAAGTGACTTAAGTGTAGCTGTAAAAAAAATTGTATGTACCATTGAGTTGATAAGGGATATAAATGTGAACAAAAAAAATCATCCACCAATCAACTACCAGAAATTTTTTACAGCTGCAGTATCTGTGAAAGTGATGGGAGTACAACCTCTTTTCTTCCGGTATTCCAGGCTGTGAGGGGTGAGGAATTCCTACACTAATCATTTTTGGGTGAAGAATTGTGCATTTTCATTTGAACTGCGCACAAAATAAAATTTTGTCAGACAAGAAATTTTGTCAGATGTTCTAAATGGTACCCTATGCTTGGGAGCGATTGTATACAACCCATTAATACTGCACAGCAAACACAGTTTGAAGACCTGGAGAGACAAAAGCTATTTAACATCCTCTGCAGGTCTACCATTTTCTGAAACCCTTTTAGGTGCGATTTATCACACATGCCATCACAGGAAATTACTGTGACAAATCACATCAAAATAAGACATTCATATTAAAGGTAAACTCCTCAATTGTGTTATAGTGCTACCAGAACCCCAAATTTCACCCGAAGCTCACTTGGGGTGGGCTTGGGGTGAGTGAGCTCACTCACGCAATGTACACGTGTCTGTAAAGGGAGGGGAAGAGAACATTTTGAAAGTGTCCCTTTAAGATAAAGTTATCCCTGCTAATGAAACAGGTAAGAAGTACCTAAAAAAATAAAAGTTCACCAACCACTGTCTTCATAGCATCCTGGCCAGATGGGATTAGTTCAATCTGCACGGTTGGGTGTAGACTGTCAACAAATCCACCTGCAAAGCAACCTGTGTTTTGAGCAGAGGGGTTTATTTCACACTACAATTCAAATGGCCAGTGGGGATTAAAGATGAAAGTGTGACTGAGTGGGTGGTCGTACATCTAGACAAATACGTAACTGTGTCTGGGCCCCAGACATCAGAAGAGTGCAATCAATGTAATAATTTGCCCTCCACAGCTCTGAAACAATTTCAACAGAATTCGGATGACAAAGAGCAGATGGCTACAACTTTCAGGCCAGCTTCAAGCAAGGGATATGAACTCTAGCAAGAAAATAATTTAAAAATCAATGCAATATGGATACAATATTGTGACCTTACATTAAATGTTATTTTTAATTAGCCATTTTAGTGTCTTACATTACTTTTCTTCGCTGGTGCTAAATGTTAATTGAAAAGATCAAAAGCTTTTGAAAAGGTACACTCCTTCATTGCATAACACGTTGCCACCACTATGGTAATTCCAGAAACAAATTGAGTACTTAAACTGTGAGCTCACACTACAATATTGCTCCACAGAAACTCAAGTCTAGCACTTGTGTCGCACTTGAATTCAAGTTATGTGATTTGTGCGCGCGATAATGCGCGTGCGGGTGGGTTGGCTTTTGTTTGAAGAGAGCACTTTCGCCATACATGGCACGCCGTGCATCAATGGACGTCACGCAGGCCGGGCTGAAAGATCCTCACTACTTTGCCTACCCCAAATCCCTGTTTCAACACGAGCACCCAGCTGCCCCGATGACAGAGTGTACACAAACCCTGCAGACCAGCGGTGTCCAAACATCCCTCACTTTTAACGATCCCCGCTAAATAACCCTGCTTCGAACATCGCTGAATAATTGCTCTCTGCCTGCATGAAGCCTGTCAGTATGGCAATGCATTTATAATAACTCCAGCCGAGAGGAGAGTGGGGGGTATAATACTCTAGGGCTACACCAAATGCTAGTCATGTTGTATCATGTTGGTCTAAGGCATACAAATTATCCAAAGTGCAGTCTCGATGTAACAGGTTTTGGGGGTTTATATATGGACGTACTTTGGGGGGTTGCCACAATGGCGCAGAATTTCAATCAATTTAAATGGATCCTCGACTATGTGGGATAGTTTCCTACATTTGAAATGTAGTGATGTTGTTTCAGTTTGTCCATGCTGTCCGCCTCCATCAACAAATCCTTGCCGCAACATCTGAGAGAGAGATAGATAAGGCAGTACAACATGGTATAACAAGGTCATTATTCTGTTTGTCACTGGAGTTTTTTTCAAAATAGTGTGCAGTTGTCTTGCCTGCGTGAAAGCTAAATTCATAGTTTGGAGACCTGAAAGCCATTCACAAAGAATGATATTCATGAGGGCAATTAAACCCAAAACACTGGAACAAAGTATCTAAGAACTTAAGTGGTTCTTAAGCTTGGCCAGACTTGCATAGCCTAACTGTGCTAACAGCTAATGTGCCATTTAAAGCAACAGTCCTCAATTTTTGATTGGAATTGGCTACAACTTATGGTGATAAAAAACATTGTTGTTTTGGTTTAGAACACACATATGTCAAATACTGGGGTTCTGACCGGCTCACACTCCTCTATCCCCCGCCCCCCACAGTTATCATTGGCTCAAGCCATGCTCCACCACCCAACACAGATTTTTGTGGACAGTTGTATTAAAAATATCAACAGTAAGCTGGGGCAGACACTTTGGTATCTGGGGGTGCTATAACGCTATTTAGGATGGTACCTTTAACACAGCATACATTAAGATCACCCCAATAAGCCTGTCTAATACAGTACTAGCATTTAAGTTATAGAGTGGAATGCTTGCGTGCACTGGAAGGCACACAATTACCGACAACTGCTGAGCACTTGAGAGTTTTGGTTTTTTTCTGAGATAACAAGGTGTCATCTCCCGTCTTTGTTGACATGTCATTGTGCTACGCTGGGAACAGAGGCTGTCATTAGGCTTGTCATCTGACAAAATAGAGCCTTGTACAAAATTAGGTTGCGAGGAAATAGGATGGCCAAAGGGGGGGGGGGGGGGGGGGGGGTAG